>WNWK01008366.1:62500-85174 GCA_009830355.1 Cherax destructor | reverse complement strand
CTAGCAAGACCTTCTAGCAAGACCTTCTAGCAAGACCTTCTAGACAAGACCTTCTAGAAAGACCTAGCAAGACCTACTAGCAAGACTTCAGCAAGACTTCTAGCAAGACCTTCTCTAGCAAGACCTTCTACAAGACCTTCTAGCAAGACCTTCTAGCAAGACCTTCTAGAAGACCTTCTAGCAAGACCTGCAAGCCCAAGACTTCTAGCAAGACCTTCTAGCAAGACCTTTCTAGCAAGACCCAAGACTTCTAGCAAGACCTTCTAGCAAGACCTGCTAGAAAGGGACTTCTAGCAAGATCTTCTAGCAAGACCTTCTAACAAGACCTTCTAGCAAGACCTTCTAGCAAGATTCTGCAAACCTTCTAGAGTGAGACCTTCTAACAGAGACCTTACAAGACCTTCTAGAACCTTCTAGCAAGACCTTCTAGCAAGACCTTCAGAAGACCTTCTGAAAGACCTGAAGACTAGCAAGTCTAGCAGACCTTCTGAAGACCTTCTAGAATCTTCTACTCTAGACTAGAGACCTTCTAGAAGACCTTGCAAGACCTAGAAACTTCTAGAAGACTTCTGCAAGACCTTCTAGCAAGACCTTCTAGAAGACCTCTAGCAAGACCTCTGAAACTTCTGCAAGACCTTTAGCAAGACCTCTAGAAGACCTAGCAAGACCTAGCAAGCCTTCTAGCAAGACCTTCTAGCAAGACCTCTAGCAAGACCTTCTAAAGACCTTCTAGCAAGACCCTAGCAAGACTTCTACAAGACCTTCTGCAAGACTTCCAGCAAGACCTTAGCAAGCCTTCTAGCAAGACCTTCTAGCAAGACCCTCGCTAGCAAGACCTTCTAGCAAGACCTTCTAGAAAGACCTAGCAAGACCTAGCAAGGCTTTCTAGCAGACTTCTAGAGACCTTCAGCAATCTTCTAGCAAGACCTTCTAGCCCAAGACCTCTAGCAAGACCTAGAAGACCTTCTAGAAAGACCTGAAGACCTAGAAGCTTCTGCAGACTTCTAGCAAGACTTCTAGCAAGACTTCTAGAAGACCTCTGCAAGACCTTCTAGCAAGACCTTCTAGAAGACCTTCTAGAAGACTGGCAAGACCTTAGAAAGACCTGCAATGGATCAAGGCTTCTAGCAAGACCTCTAGAAAGACTTCTAGCAAGACCTCTAGAAGACCTTCTAAAGACCTTTAGCAAGACTTCTAGCAAGACTTTTTAGCAAGACCTTCTAAAGACCTAGCAAGACCTAGCAAGGCTTTCTAGCAAGATCTTCTAAAGACCTTCTAAAGACCTTAAGACTCTAGCAAACTTCTAGCAGACCTCTAGCAAGACCTTCTAGCAAGACCTTTAGCAAGACCTTCTAAAAGACTGCAAGACCTAGCAAGGCTTTTAGCAAGCTTCTAGCAAGACCTTCTACAAGCTTCTAGAGACCTTCTAGCAAGACTTCTGCAAGACCTTCTACAAGATCATTCTAGTAAAGACCTGCAAGACCCTAGAGCAGAAGACTCGCTCTGGACTCTAACCTTCTCAGACCTCTGCAACTCAGCTTCTAAGACTTAAGACCTGAACCTACAAGACCTAGCAGCTCTAAGACCTGAGACTTCAGATCTAAGACCTTTGAGACTGCAAGCTGCAAGCTTAAACTGAACTGGCTAGCTTCTACAACTTCAAAGACCTTCTAGACCTTCTAAAACTGAAACGAAGATCACAGATTTCTGAACAGACTCAGCAGACCACAGACCTCTGCAAGCTTCTAGAAACTGAAACCTTCTGAAGACTCAAGACGAGCGACTTCAAGACCTTCACAAGACTCTACAAGACTGCAATAATCTGCAAACTTAACTCGAAAGACTGAAGACCTACAGTTCTAAACTCTGAACCTTCACAACAACAAACTCTGAACTAGAGACCTGCAAGACCTTACTTGACTCTACAACCACTCTGCAGCTTCAGACTTCTGCAGACTTTAAGCCTAGAGACTCAAGACTGCAACAAGTTTCAAGATTCTGGACTCCAAACTTAGCAAGACCTTAAAGACTTCTAGCAAGATCTAACAAGACCTTCTAAAGACCTTCTAGCAAGACCTTCAGCAAGACCTTCTAGCAAACCTTCTAGCAAGCCTCTAGAACCTTGAAGACCTTCACAGACTTCTGCAGACCTAGAAGACCAAGACTTAGAAGATCTAGAAGACTTAGCAAGACTTCTGACAAGACCTCTAGAAGTTCTAGCAAACTCTAGCAAGACCTAGCAAGACTCTAGCAAGACCTTCTACAAACCTTCAAGACCAAGACTTCTAGCAAGACCTTCAGCAAGACCTCTAAGACTCTGCAGACTAGCAAGACTTCTAGCAAGACTCTAGAAGACCTGCAAGACCTACAAGTTCTAGACTTCAAAGACTTCTAGCAAGACCTTAGCAAGTTTCTAGCAAGACCTTCACAAGACCTTCTAGCAAGACTTCTAGCAAGACCTTCTAAAACTTCTAGAACCTTAAGACCTTCTAAATTCTAGCAAGACCCTAGAAGCCTTCTAGAAGACCTTCTGAAGACCTTCTACAAGCTTCTGCAAGACCTTCTAGAAGACCTTCTAGCAAGACCTTCTAGACTTCTAGCAAGCCTTCTAGAAGCCCTCTAGAAGACTTCTAGCAAGACCTTAGCAAGACCTTAGCAAACTTCTAGCAAGACCTTCTAGAAGACCTTCTGAAACTTCTAGCAAGCTTCTGCAAGACCTTCTAGCAAGACCTTCTAGCAAGACCTTCTAGCAAGACCTTCTAGCAAGACCTTCTAGCAAGACCTTCTAAGACCTTCTAAAGACCTTCTAAAGCTGCAAGACTCTAGAAAGACCTCTAGCAAGACCTTCTAGCAAACTTCTAGCAAGACCTTACAAGACCTTCTAGCAAGACCTCTAGCAAGACCTTCTAGCAAGACCTCTAGAAGACCTTCTAGCAAGACCTTCTAAAGACCTCTAGAAACCTGAAAGCCTAGCAAGACCTTCTAGCAAGACCTTCTAGCAAGACCCTCTAGCAAGACCTTCTAGCAAGACCTTCTAGCAAGACCTTCTAGCAAGACCTTCTAGCAAGACCTTCTAGCAAGACCTTCTAGAAAGACCTGGCAAGACCTAGCAAGGCTTTCTAGCAAGACCTTCTAGCAAGACCTTCTAGCAAGACCCTCTAGCAAGACCTTCTAGCAAGACCTTCTAGCAAGACCTTCTAGCAAGACCTTCTAGCAAAACTTTCTAGCAAGACCTTCTAGAAAGACCTGGCAAGACCTAGCAAGGTTTTCTAGCAAGATCTTCTAGCAAGACCTTCTAACAAGACCTTCTAGCAAGACCTTCTAGCAATATCTTCTAGCAAGACCTTCTAGCAAGACTTTCTAGCAAGACCTTCTAGAAAGACCTGGCAAGACCTAGCAAGGCTTTCTAGCAAGACCTTCTAGCAAGACCTTCTAGCAATATCTTCTAGCAAGACCTAGCAAGACCTTCTAGCAAGACCATCTAGCAAGACCTTCTAGAAAGACCTTCTAGAAAGACCTGGCAAGACCTAGCAAGGCTTTCTAGCAAGACCTTCTAGCAAGACCTTCTAGCAATATCTTCTAGCAAGACCTAGCAAGACCTTCTAGCAAGACCTTCTAGCAAGACCTTCTAGCAAGACCTTCTAGAAAGACCTGGCAAGACCCACACCCACCAAGGTGAGTGTCTTCAGTCGTAGAAACAGAGTTAGTGTTTAACGGGACAGCGGAGCCCTGGTGGTGGAAGGCAGCAACATTCACTTTGTTTCCTGTTCTTGTTTTATTGTCTTCATATGGGATAATAATGCACACGCACGCACGCACACACACAAAGGGATGTTGGGAAGCATTTCTTCAGCCATAGAGTAGTCAGGAAGTGGAATAGTCTAGCGAACGATATAGTGAAGGCGGAAACCATACATAGTTTTAATATAAGGTATGATAAAGCTCATGGAGCAGGGAGAGCAGAGACCCAGTAGCGGACAGCTAAGAGGCGGGGCCAGGAGCTGAGTCTCGACCCCTGCAACCACAATTAGGTGAGTACACACACACACACACACACACACACACACACACACACACACACACACACACACACACACATATATATATATATATATATATATATATATATATATATATATATATATATATATATATATATATTATTATTATTATTTTTTATTATCACATAGGCCGTTTCCCACCAAGGCAGGGTGGCCCGACAAAGAAAAATTTTCATCATCATTCACTCCATCACTGTCTTGCCAGAGGCGCGCTTACACTAAAGTTATAAAACTGCAACATTAACACCCCTCCTTCAGAGTGCAGACACTGTACTTCCCATCTCCAGGACTCAAGTCCGGCCTGCCGGTTTCCCTGAAACCCTTCATAAATGTTACCTTGCTTACACTCCAACAGCTCGTCAAGTCCTAAAAACCATTTGTCTCCATTCGCTCGTATCTAACACGTTCACGCACGCTTGCTGGAAGTCCAAGCTCCTTGCACACAAAACATTCTTTACCCCCTCCCTCCAACCTTTTCTTTTCCGACCCCTACCCCGCCTTCCCTCCACTACAGATTTGTACACTCTCGAAGTCATTCTATTTTGTTCCATCCTTTTATATGTCCAAACCATCTCAACAAACCCTCCTCAGCCCTCTGGACAATAGTTTTGGTAATCCCACACCTCCTCCTAATCTCCAAACTACGGATTCTCTGCATTATATTCACACCACACATTGCACTCAGACATGACATCTCCACTGCCTCCAGCCTTCTCCTTGTTGCAACATTCACAACCCATGTCTCACACCCATACACGAGTGTTGGTATAACTATACTCTCATACATTCCCTTCTTTGCTTTCATGGATAAAGTTCTCTCTCTCCACAAGCTCCTCAGTGTACCACTCACCTTTTTCCCCTCGTTAATTCTATGATTCACCTCATCCTTCATATACCCATCTGCTGACACATCCACTCCCAAATATCTGAACACATTCACCTCCTCCATACTCTCTCCCTCCAATCTGATATCCAATCTTCCGTTATCTAATTTTTTTGTGATCCTCATCACCTTACTCTTTCCTATATTCACTTTCAATTTCCTTCTTTTACATACCTTACCAAACTCATCCACCAACCTCTGCAACTTCTCTTCAGAATCCCCCAAAAGCACAGTGTCATCAGCAAAGAGCAACTGTGACAACTCCCACTTTGTTTTTTATTCATTATCTTTTAACCCCACACTTCTTTTACAACCCCATCTATAGACATATTACAAGTAACAGATATCAGTTATCTGAACTAAGGATTCTGTAATGTATATATGAAAATGGAATTAAGCAGTTTATTCCTATTAGGAATATGAGACAGAATAATAAAGAATGTCTTAATGGAAGGTATTGGAAAGCAATGAATAAGAGGTCTTGGAGTCAGTATATGAAGCGAGCCAATCAAGAAGACTTTGAAGGAGAAATAATAACAAGACCAAGACAGATCAAAACTTTAATTTAAGTTAGTAAAAAAAAGTAACCTAAATGTTTAAGACAAAATACAAAGACGAAATGGTGAGGATACAGTCAATGAGGAAGACGAGAAAATGTGTGAGGCATTAAATAGAAAGTTTCAGAGTTGGGTCACTAAAGAAAATACTTTTTCATGTAGGAGATTTTAGTCACAGACAGCTTAATTAGAGGATGCTGAAATAACTAAAGAGGAAATAATGAAAATTGTTGCTGGATGCTAGTAAAAACTGAACTACAGACGGTACAGCACCTTGGCTCTCAAAAAAAATGTGCAGATTAGTTAAGTTATCCTTTCACTACAGGAGAGGAAATTAGCAAACACACGGAATATGGTACATATTGAGCCTATATTTAAAAAAATGGAGATGGTGCTCGTATACTCACAAATAAGTCAACAAATAGGTAATTAAAAACACATACACACACTCAAAATTCTGTATACCGTGTACGTCAGGCCCAAACTGGAGTATGCAGCACCAGTTTGGAACCCACATCTGGTCAAGCACGTCAATAAATTAGAGAAAGTGCAAAGGTTTGCAACAAGACTAGTCCCAAAGCTAAGGGAAATGTCCTACGAAGAAAGATTAAGGGAAATCGGCCTGACGACACTGGAGGACAAGAGGGTTAGGGGAGACATGATAACGACGTATAAAACACTGCGAGGAATTGACAAGGTGGACAGAGACAGGATGTTCCAGAGATGGGAAACAGCAACAAGGGGTCACAATTGGAAGTTGAAGACTCAGATGAGTCAATGGGATGTTAGGAAGTATTTCTTCAGTAATAGAGTTGTCAGGAAGTGGAATAGTCTGGAAAGTGGCGCAGTGGAGCCAGGTACCATACATTGCTTTAAGAAGAGGTATAATAAAGCTCATGGAGCAGGAAGAGAGCGGATCTAGTTGCGACCAGTGAAGAGGCGGGGCCAGGAGCTATGATTCGACCCCTCCAACCACAACTAGGTGAGTATAGTTAGATGAGTACACACACACACACACACACACACACACACACACATACTGCTCATCAAAAACCAATGGGATTCTGAGGAGTTGGAGAGAGGAGAAGCAAGAAACTACATAAAAGGAACACTTCAGACTGGAGGTCCCAAGGTGGTGATTGCAGTGATGAATAACCCACCACAGAATAGCAGGAGGCCAATACAAGAATATGACTAGAGTAACAAAGAGATGGTTGACGCACTGGCTGAAGTAGCCAGAAGGGCCCATGTGGACAGAGCAAAGCTACTGGTTGTGGGTGACTTCAGTCACAAAGAAATCGACTGGCAAAACATGGAGCCACATGGAGGACCAGAAACGTGGAGGGCTAAGTGATGGACGTGATACTGGATCAACACGTTAAAGACACTACCAGAGAGAGAGAAGAGGATGATCCAGCAAGACTGGACCTAGCATTCACCTTGAGTAGTGCAGAAATTGAGGACATCACCTATGAAGGGCCGGTCGGAGCTAGAGATCACGTTGTTCTAAGCTTCGAATATACAATAGAGTTACAAGTAGAGAGGGAAGCAGGTTGGGCTGGACGAGTGAAGCCAAACTACAAGAGAGGGGACTACACAGGCATGAGGAATTTTCTGCACGAGGTTCAGTGGAACAGAGAACTGGGAAGGAAATCAGTAAATGAGATGATGGAATATGTGACAACAATATGCAAGGAAGCTGAGGAGAGGTTTGTACCCAAGGGTAACAGAAATAATGAGAAGGCCAGGACGAGCCCTTGGTTCACCCAAAGGTGTAGAGAGGTTAAAACCAAATGGGCTAGAGAATGGAGGAATTATAGAAGGCAAAATACCCAGGAGAATAAGGAGAGCAGTCGAAGAGCCAGAAATGAATATGCTCAGACAAGGAGGGAGGCCCAAAGACAATGAAAAAATAACAAAACAGGGAAAGCCAAGTCCGACCCGAAGCTGTTGTACAGTCACATCAGGAAGAAAACAACAGTCAAGGACCAGGTAATCAGGCTGAGGAAGGAAGGAGGGAAGTTAACAAAAAACGACGTAGGAGTATTAGGAACTGAAAATGAGATTCAAAGAAGTATTCACAGTGGAGACAGAAAGGACTCCAGAAAGACGGAAAGTTGGAGTACACCATCAAGTCCTGGACACGATACAGACAACCGAGAAGGAGGTGAAGAAGCTGCTAAGCGAACTAGATGTCTCAAAGGTGATGGGGCCGGATAACATCTCTCCATGGATCCTGAGAGATGGAGCATAGGTGCCCTGTGAACCATTAACAACAATATTCAACACATCTTTCAAAACAGGTTGACTAATTGAAGTATGGAAGACAGCAAATATAGTCCCAATATTTAAAAAGGAGACAAACATTCAGCATTAAATTACAGACCAGTGTCACTGACATGTATGAAAACTCATGGAGAAGATTCTCAGGAGAAGAGTTGTGGAGCACCTAGAAAGGAATGAGTTTATTAACGACAATACAGATTCAGAGATGGGAAATCCTAAGTTACAAACCTTCTGAAGTTCTATGACAAGGTGACAGCAGTACGACAAGAGATAGAGGGAGTGGGTAGATTGCGTTTTCTTGGACTGTAAGAAGGCTTTTGACATAATTCCACATAAAAGATTAGAGTAAAAGCTTGAGGACCAGGCAGATATAACAGGGAAGGCACTGCAATGAATCAGAGAATGTCTGACAGGAAAACATCAGCGAGTCATGGTATGTGATGAGGTGTCAGAGTGGGCGCCTGTGACAAGCGGGGTTTCACAGAAGTCAGTCCTAGGACCGTTGCTGTTTCTGGTATATCTGAATGACATGAAAGAAGGGATACTCAGAAGTGTCCCTGTCTGTGGACGATTTGAAGCTCATGAGAAGAATTCAGTCGAATGAGGACAAGGCAGGACTACAAATGGATCTGGACAGACTGCAGGCCTGGTCCAGCAACTGGCTCCTGGATTATCAACCCCACCATGTGCAATATCCTGAAAATCGGGGAATGGCAAAGAAGACCACAGACAGAGTAGAGTCTAGTGGGGCAAAGACTACAAACCTCACTCAAGGAAAAGGATCTTGGGGTTTGTATGATACCGAGCACATCTTCTGAGGCGCACATCAACCAAATAACTAATGCAGCATATGGGCGCCTAGCTAACCTAAGAACAGCATTCCGACATCTTAATAAAGAATCGTTCAGGACTCTGTATACTGTGTACGTTAGGCCCATACTGGAGTATGCAGCACCAGTTTGGAACCACATCTAGCCAAGCACTTAAAGAAGCTAGAGAAAGTGCAAATGTTTGCAACAAGACTAGTCCCGGAACTAAGGGGTATGTCCTACGAGGAGAGGTTAAGGGAAATCGAACTGACGACACTGGAGGACAGGAGAGATAGGGGAGACATGATAACGACATATAAGATACTGAGAGGAATAGACAAGGTGGACAGAGACAGAATGTTCCAGAGATGGGACACAGCAACAAGGGGACACAGTTGGAAGTTGAAGACTCAGATGAATCACAGGGATGTTAGGAAGTATTTCTACAGTCACAGAGTGGTCGGGAAGTGGAATAACTTGGGAAGCGATGTAGTGGAGGCAGGTTCCATACATAGCTTTAAGGAGAGGTATGATAAAGCTCATGGAGCAAGGAGCGTGACCCAGTAGCGGCCAGTGAAGAGGCGGGGCCAGGAGCTATGACTCGACCCCTGCAACCACAACTGGGTGAGTACAACTGGGTGAGTACACACACACTCACACACACACACACACACACACACATACACACACACACACACACAAAACACACACACACACACACACACACACACACACACACACAAACACACACACACACACACACACACACACAAGAAGGCGTTCGACACAGTTCCTCACAAGAGGTTAATGCAAAAGCTAGAGGATCAGGCACACGTAACAGGAAAGCCACTGCAATGGATCAGAGAATATCTGACAGGGAGGCAACAACGAGTCATAGTACGTGACGAGGTGTCAGAGTGGGCACCTGTGAAGAGTGGGGTTCCACAAGGGTCAGTCTTAGGACCTGTACTGTTTTTGGCATATGTGAATGACATAACGGAAGGGATAGACTCAGAAGTGTCCCTGTTTGCAGATGATGTGAAGTTAATGAGAAGAATTAAATCAGTCGAGGATCAGGCAGGACTACAAAGAGACCTAGACAGGCTACAAGCCTGGTCCAGTAAATGGCTCCTTGAATTTAACCCTGCCAAATGTAAAGTCATGAAGATCGGGGAAGGGCAAAGAAGACCGCAAACAGAGTATAATCTAGGTGGCCAAAGACTGCAAACCTCACTCAAGGAAAAAGATCTTGTGGTGAGTATAATACCGAACACATCTCCTGAGGCACACATCAATCAGATAACTGCTGCAGCATACGGGCGGCTGGCAAACCTAAGAATAGCGTTCCAATACCTCACTAAGGAATCGTTCAAGACTCTGTACACCATATACGTCAGGCCCATACTGGAGTATGCAGCACCAGTTTGGAACCCACACCTGGTCAAGCACTTCAAGAAATTAGAGATAGTGCAAAGGTTTGCAACAAGACTAGTCCCAGAGCTAAGGGGATTGTCCTACGAAGAAAGGTTAAGGAAAATCGGCCTGACGACACTAGAGGACAGGAGGGTTAGGGAAGACATAATAACGACATATAAAATACTGCGAGGAATAGATAAGGTGGACAGAGATAAGATGTTCCAGAGAGGGGACACAGAAACAAGGGGTCACAATTGGAAGTTGAAGACTCCTATGAGTCAAAGAGATTTTAGGAAGTATTTCTTCAGTCATAGAGTTGTCAGGAAGTGGAATAGCCTAGAAAGTGACGTAGTGGAGGCAGGAACCATACATAGTTTTAATACGAGGTTTGATAAAGCTCATGGAGCAGGGAGAGAGAGGACCTAGTAGCAATCAGTGAAGAGGCGGGGTCAGAAGCTATGACTCGACCCCTGCAACGACAAATAGGTGAGTGCAATTAGGTGAGTACACACACACACACACACACACACACACACACACACACACACACACACACACACACACACACACATCATCATCGCAGCCTTTCAGTCAAAACAGTTCACTCTTACTCTGACATTTCTCCCTCGATGCTGGACGGTCTCTACAAAATTGTTATTGGCAGTTAGTGGAGGTGACGAGGTGTGAACCACCCACACAAGTGTGTGTATATAGGTGAGTGTTGATATGAAACTTGCTTTACTAGTGAGGAAGAGGGAGTAGTGAAGGAGATGGTGAGAGAGAATGAGGGTGTGTTGGGGGGAGGAGTGAGGGATCGGGAGATGGACAGGTGAGGGAGAGGAAGAGGGAGGGGTGAAAGATGCAATGAGGAAGAGGGGTGAGGTGATGTGAAGATGGGAAGGATTTAGATGGACGTGCATGGCTGTTCATGGGAGTTCACGGGATAGACAGATAGCAGAGGACTTGTAAGGCCACACCGAGGCTATCTGCAGAAATCTGCTTCTACCTAGATCAAGAACTATTGTGTATATCTGAGTGTATGAATGAAGGATAGAAAAACAGAAGGCTCTTTTCCCACCTTTCATTCCCTCCGGCCATTGCCCCATGAAAACAGGGAGAGAAAAATGTACCATACGTATCTTATTGGAAAATAACATGGAATTTACAGTAGAGATGGAACTAGATGAAGACGCTTGGTACAACTACGTGTACTAATCTAGGACTGTTACTGTTTTAAACTGACAGATCTGTATGTACCAATGGTTGTACCAACTATCACTATCACAGTCCTTTACCTCTACCACTGTTACTATTATTATCTTGGTTGTCTCGTTGTCAACTAATCCTGCTGATGCAGTCGCTGTTGGCTTCATATTGCCCCATCTACTGAATGTATATGACGGCCCAAGTGGGTTTAATGTGGGTTTGGTGCTGGTTTAGTATGAATTCAGTGCGAGTTTCGTGAGGGGTTTGTTGAGTTGACCATGGCACCATCTCACTCTTGTCATCCCTCACCATACGCTACACTGTACTGGTCATTATACTTTATTATCATGTTTTCTAACACATTAAACAACTGCGGCTGACCCAGTAATCTTGACTGATAGACTTATACTAAGTGTATAGATTATAAAGGCTCTGGCAACGTCTCCCACTAAATCATGACGTAACTAGTTGAATCCTATACAAGCAAAGTTCTGCTTGTCCATCACTGTACTGTCATTGCGCTTGCAAAATTAGCCAGTAGTTAATTCCATTCTACTATAATTTTATTTACGAAAAACTACAAACGTTCGTGTTGCATCTTCTGCCTCACAGTTTCATTCCATTGTTTCGAATTATGGACACATTCAGCACTTCAAAAAGCTCTTCAAGATTTAGTATATCAAAACCATTCAAGGTCTTAGGAAAAGGAGATCTCCTCGTCATCTCTGTTTCCTAAGAAAAAAAAAAAAGTACTTTGAGTCTTTCTTCATGTACAAGTTTCTGAGTGATGGAACGAACTCTTCTTTCTGCCTTCTCTTCATCTTCGTCATGTTTCTGAGTGATGGAACGAGCTCTTCTTTCTACCTTCTCTTCACCTTCGTCTTTTGTGTAATTTGTCAACCAAAACTGGACGTCTTATGGTGTTTGGAGTTTGTGCTCGAAGTGTCTAACAATAAAACCTAACGTTGTGTTAACTTTGCTGCTCGCAGACAGGTATTGCTTGTTAATACATGTAAAAATAATTGTTAAAGGGGTGTTGGGGTAAGCCAGCGGAGGGCCTCGGTCAGATGACCAAAAGTTCCAGCGGCGAGTCATCATATGACTAAGACCCGCGTCAGGAAACACTTGTCCTGTTTCCTGACGACCTTCCTAAGGTTAGAAAAGGTTGTTACTTATGATTACACCACGATGGTTTTCTTCTCTTGTCTCGGTTAGTTTCTTGCCAAACATTTTCCTTCATGTTTGACATTTATACGTCAAAAATGCGTTGCTTTTAACTTGTCAACGTTGAAGCTCAACGTTCACGTCTCTGACTACAACGTCAATGTTGCACATTTTCTTAATTTAGTGTCATCTGTAAGTTTTGCTCTATTAGATGTTAGCTTCATCTGGAGAACATTTATGTATATTGTTAAGAGGACTGGACCAAGAACCGATCCCTGGGGAACACCACTCTTTACTGGAAGCCACTCAGTCACCTCTACGTTGAGTGCCACTCAGTTACCTCTACGTTGAGGGCCACTCAGTCACCTCTACGTTGAGTGCCACTCAGTCACCTCTACGTTGAGTGCCACTCAGTCACCTCTACGTTGAGTGCCACTCAGTCACCTCTACGTTAAGTGCCACTCAGTCACCTTTACGTTGAGTGCCACTCAGTCACCTCTACGCTGAGTGCCACTCAGTCACCTGTACGTTGAGTGCCACTCAGTCACCTCTACGTTGAGTGCCACTCAGTCACCTCTACGTTGAGTGCCACTCAGTCACCTCTACGCTGAGTGCCACTCAGTCACCTCTACGTTGAGTGCCACTCAGTCACCTCTACGCTGAGTGCCACTCAGTCACCTCTACGTTGAGTGCCACTCAGTCACCTCTACGTTGAGTGCCACTCAGTCACCTCTACGTTGACGGCCACTCAGTCACCTCTACGTTGAGTGCCACTCACTGTTTCCTGTCTGTGAGTCAGCCACTTATCCAGCAATGAAGTTTGTCTCTTACACTATGAACTTTTCTTCTGGCCATCAGTCATCGATGGATTACCATGTCGAAGACCTCCTGGAAGTCTAGATACATTACCTCTGGCGGGACCCCTTCATCCCAGCTGTTGTATCGCTATATTATTTATTTGAAAAAAATGAGTATGTGAGTCACGCATGATCTTTTGTTGCGGAAATATTGCTGGTTTCCAGTTATTAGATTATTATTTCAAAGAGAATTTACTATGTTATCCCTAATGATAGTTTCATGTTTTTTTTTTATCTAAAAGTAATGTCTAGCTGATGGGATGATAGTTCATGGCACAAGTCTCATGGGTAACATTCACTAGTTTCCACTTTATTGGCACCTTACCTTCTTCTAGTGGTTTGTTAAGTGGGTAAGGGAGTTAATATCTAGGTTCATTTATAACTCTGGAAGGTAGTTCATCTGATCCATTTATTTAATTTGTTAACATTAAGTTTCTCCAAGTATTTTATTAAGTCAAGGATGCTAATTTCGTCAATATTTAAGTTGTCAGTGTTGGACCTTGAAAATAAATCATGCGGCCTGTGATGGTTGGTGTCAGGTTCAGCTGTAACTACGAGCCAGAAGGTTGTGTTGAATATAGACGCCACATGTTGTGTTATTCCTCGGTTATCGCTTGTGTTTAAAGGTCCTATATTTGCATTTACCTGTTTTTCACCTGACTTATTTGAAAAATCCTTTTGAATTACTTTTGACGTTTTGTGCAATTTCTTTCAAATTCTTTCTTGCATTCACGATCTTCTTGTTTTTTATTCTTAATCGTATGTAATTATCATCATCATTCAGTTTAAATTTATTATTTACACTACGTTTTTTGCCTGTGATCTTAACCAGTTGTCTCCTCACCCAGCCTGACTTTATTTATACTTTTTCAACTTTAAACTTTCTTGGTATATAATGTTTCTCGACTCTTTGAATCTTTCTTCTAAATCTGCTCCATATTTCCTTTACATTATCTGTATTTAGTAGTTCGATCCAGATAACGTTACTGATATCACAACCAAGTCAGTCGCTCTTGTAACTGGGAGCTATCACGGTGTTGCTTTGAACCCCAAAGACTGTATTTGTTTTGAATCCCAAAGACTGTGCTTGTTTTGAATCCCAAAGACTGTGCTTGTTTTGAACCCGAAAGACTGTGTGTGTTTTGAACTTAAAAGACTGTGTGTGTTTTGAATCCCAAAGACTTTGTTTTTAATCCCAAAGACTGTGTTTGCCTTGAATCGCTAACATCCCATATAAAAATCTTTGAAAGGGTTCTAAGAAGCAAAATCGCCACCCATCTAGATACCCATCAGTTATACAACCCAGGGCAACATGGTCTTAGACCAGGTCGCTCCTGACTGCCCCAACTACTGGACCACTATGACAAGGTCTTGGATGCTCTAGAAGACAAACATAACGCAGATGTAGTATACAAAGACTTTGCAAAAGCCTTTGACAAATGTGACCATGGTGTAATAGCGCACAAAATGTGTGATAAAGGAATAACATTAAAAGTTGGTAGAGGAATTTATGTCCTAACAAATAGAACACAAAGAGTATTAGTCAACATAGTCAAGTCTGAGTGAAAAACTCTGTTCCACAAGGCACAGTACTCGCTCCCATCCTGTTCCTCATCCTCATATCGGACATAGACAGGCATGTAAGCCACAGCACCGTATCTTTTTTGCAGATGACACCAGAATTTGCATGACAGTGTCCTCCATTGAAGACACTGCAAGACTCCAAGCAGACATCAACCAAATCTGTAAATGGGCCGCAGAAAACAATATGAAGTTCAGCGATGAGAAATATCAATTACTCCGATATGAAAAACGTGAGGAAATTAAAACTATATCGGAGTATAAAACAAATTCCAACCATGCAATAGAACGAAAACCTAATGTCAAAGACCTAGGAGTGATAATGTCAGATTATCTCACCTTCACAGACCACAACATTGTATCAATCGCATCTGCTAGAAAAATGACAAGATGGATAATGAGAACCTTAAAAACTAGACTGGAATATTGCTGCACACTAACTGCACCTTTCAAGGCAGGTGAAATTGCTGACCTAGAAAATGTACAGAGAACCTTCACGGCACACATAACTGCGACAAAACACCTCAATTACTAAGAACGCTTGAAGTTCCTCAATCTGTACTCCCTGGAACACAGGCGGGAGAGATACATGATTACAGACACTTGGAAAATTCTAGAGGGATTAGTACCAAACTTGCACACGAAAATCACTCCCAATGAAAGCAAAAGACTCGGCAGACGATGCAACATCCCCCCAATGAAAAGCAGGGGTGCCACTAGCACGATAAGAGACAACACAATAAGTGCGGGCCCAAGACTGTTCAACTGCCTCCCAGAATACATAAGGGGGATTACCAATAGACCCCTGGCTGTCTTCAAGAAGGCACTGGACAGGCACTTAAAGTCAGTACCTGACCAACCGGGCTGTGGTTCGTACGTCGGGTTGCGTGTGGCCAGCAGTAACAGCCAAGTTGATCAGGCCTTGATCCACCATGAGGCCTGGTGACAAACCGGGCCGCGGGGACGTTGACCCCCGAAGGCCTCTCCAGGTATACTCCAGGTATATGATGCCGTGATCACTATTTCCTAGTCTCTCTCCTGCTTCGCATGATTGTATAAGGTCAACACACACTGTGATCTGCACATGATCTAAAATATTAGTCCCCCAAATAGACGAGGTGATGGTTTGAGTTAGAAAGTTGATTCTAAATGAAGTTGATAAGTGTCTCGGTCTCCTGGTCCCTGATATAGTGGTCCAGTTCATGTCAGTCACATTAAAGTCACCTACTAATATTGCCTCTTTGTTCAGAGAAGTCTCAGTTTCACCGTACAAATGGACGTCATACTGATGATTGTTTTGGGGGACGATGCCCCCCCCCACTGAATATAGTTTTCTAGCTCCGTTATCCTGAGTTTCTACATACACAGAATCATATATCATGATTGGGGAGAGGGTGGTGTGAGAGGGAGGATAGGGAAGGGTGAGGAAGAGAGGGAGAGAGGATAAGGTAGGATGAGAAAGCGAGACAGTGGGGCGAAGGAGATGGTGATGGTGAGTTGGGGAAGGGGAATGGTGAAGGGGAATGGTGAAGGGGAATGGGGAAGGGGAATGGTGAAGAAAGGAAGAGGGAAATGGACTGGGTGGTGTTAGAGCAACACCAATTTTGGTTGCTACCCAACACTCTCACAACTCTCTCTCTCTCTCTCTCTCTCTCTCTCTCTCTCTCTCTCTCTCTCTCTCTCTCTCTCTCTCTCTCTCTCTCTCTCTCTCTCTCTCTCTCTCTCTCTCTCTCTCTCTCTCTCTCTCTCTCTCTCTCTCTCTCTCTCTTTCTCTCTCTCTCTCTCTCTTTCTCTCTGACTCTCTTATCCTGGTATCTTTACTCTCAAATGGAAGATAAGTTTCATTTTATTTTGTGCCAATTTAGATTTATATCAACGTCTGGATATCACAAATGTCCCTCAAGATGACTTGAAAGAGATATTGTGGACATCCAATTACTTAAATTACTTCCTTGTAAAAAATATATTATTTGGTCTAGATATATTGTGGTACTTTTCCATTATAGAGGATTTAGGGAAAAGTAATTTGTTGACCTTGACTCTACTGCGACCCTGCAGACTTTCTTCTAAATTTAAATAAATTAGCTGTATTTTAGCATCATGCTCTGTTATACACTGGCAGCTCTCTGGCCAAGCTGCGGCAACTTATACCTGCAGAGGGTTCCGGGGGTCAACGCCCCGCAGCCCGGCCTGTGACCAGGTCTCATGGTGGATCAGGGCCTGATTAACCAGGCTGTTACTGTTGACCGCAATCAACCCGACGTACGAACCACAGCCCGGCTAGTCAGGTACTGACTTCAGGTGCCTGTCTAGTGCCTGCTTGAGGATAGCCAGGGATCTATTGGTAATCCCTTTTATGTATGCTGGGAGGCAGTTAAACAGTCTTGGGCCCCTGACACTTAATGTGTTGTCTCTTATCATGCCAGTGGCGCCCCTGCTTTTCATTAGGGAAATGTTACATCGTCTGCCGAGTCTTTTGCTTTCATATTGAGTGGTTTTCGTGTGCAAGTTTGGTACTAATCCCTCTAGTATTTTCAAAGTGTATATATTCATGTATCTCTCCCGCCTGCGTTCTAGGGAGTACAGGTTGAGGAACTTCAAGAGTTCCCAGTAATTGAGGTGTTTTATCGCAGTTATCCGTGCCGTGAAGGTTCTCTGTATATTTTCTAGGTCAGCAATTTCACCTGCCTTGAAAGGTGCTGTTAGTGTGGAGCAATATTCCAGCCTAGATACAACAAGCGACCTGAAGAGTGTCATCATGGGCTTGGCATCCCAAGTTTTGAATGTTCTAATTATCCATCCTGTCATTTTTCTAGCAGATGCGATTGATACAATGTTATAGTCTTTGAATGTGAGATCTTCTGACATGATCACTCCCTGGTCTTTTTACATTAGTTTTTCGTTTTTTTGTATGGTTGAAATTTGTTTTATACTCCGATATACAGTGGACCCTCGGTTTTCGTTGAAAATTCTTTCCAGAATGCTGTTTGAGTGCCGTTTCCGAACGAATTTGTTCCCATAAGGACAAATGTAAATTAGATTAGTCGTTTCAGACCCCCAAAAATACACTTACAAAAGCACTTACGAAAATACACTTACATAATTGTTCGAGTTTGGAGGTGAACGAAAACCTAGGGTCCATCAATTATAGCTGATATTATTAGAAGTCACCTTGAAGAACATAATTTGATTAATGAATCTCAGCATGGGTTCACGAGAGGTCGTTCCTGTTTTCCATATCTGAGTAATGGAAATTTTTCATCGCTGGGAGTCTTGCAGTGTCTTCAATGGTGAACACTGTCATGCAAATTGGAGTGTCATCTGCAAAGGAAGACACGGCGCTGTGGCTTATATCCCTGTCTATGTCAGATATAAGAACATAAGAACATAAGAAACAAGGAACACTGCAGCAGGCCTACTGGCCCCATGCGAGGCAGGTCCAATTCTCCCACCGGCTTAAGCCAATGCCTTAACCTAGTCAGGTCAGTTACATTCTCTTAAGGGAGGAGCACGGCATCTGACCTAGTAGCACAAACTAGTCAGGTCCAACTCACACCCACTCATGTATTTATGCAACCTATTTTTAAAACTACACAACGTCTTAGCATCTATGACGGTACTCGGGAGTTTGTTCAACTCATCCACAACTCTATTACCAAACCAATGCTTTCCTATATCCTTCCTGAATCTGAATTTTTCCGGCTTAAATCCATTGCTGCGAGTCCTGTCTATGCTAGATATTTTTAGCACGCTATTTACATCCTCTTTATTAATTCCTGTTTTTCATTTATTCACCTCAATCATATCCCCCCTAATTCTACGCCTTTCTAGAGAGTGCAGATTCAGGGCCCTCAGTCTATCCTCATAGGGAAGATTTCTAATATGAGGATGAGGAACAAGATGGGAGCGAGTACTGTGCCTTGTGGAACAGAGCTTTTCACCGTAGCCGCCTCAGACTTTACTCTGTTGACTACTACTCTTTGTGTTCTAGTTGTTAGGAAATTATAGATCCATCTACCAACTTTTCCTGTTATTCCTTTATCACGCATTTTGTGCGCTATTTCAACATGGTCGCACTTATCGAAGGCTTTTGCAAAGTCTGTGTATATTACATCTGCATTTTGTTTGACTTCTAGAGCATCCAGGACCTTGTGATAGTGGTCCAGTAGTTGGGACAGACAGGAGCGACCTGCTCTAAACGCTGCCCTGGGTTGTGTAACTGATGGTATCTAGATGGGTGGCGATCTTGCTTCTTAGAACCCTTTCAAAGATTTTTTATTATGTGGGATGTTAGCGCTATCGGTCTGTAGTTCTTTGCTTTTGCTTTACTGCCCCCTTTGTGGAGTGGGGCTATGTCTGTTTATTTTTAGCAACTGTGGGACGACCCCAGTGTCCATGCTCCCTCTCCATAGGATGTTAAAAGCACGTTATAGGGTCTGGGCCTGGAACAGAGTGCATGGTTATGTCATGTTTCGCCTTTTCGAAGTCATTTGGCGTCAGGACAATATCAGATAGGTTTGTGTTTATTAAATTCTGTGTCTCTCTCATAAAAAAATCATTTAGGTTTTCGACTCTCAGTCGAAATTGTGATATTGGGACTTGAGTAGCTCACTCATTTCCTTGCTGTCATCTGTGTAGGACCCATCTTGTTTACGGTGCCCTTTGGCTTGATCGCTAAAGCACTCGCTTCACATGGCGAGGGTCTGCGTTCGATTCCCAGCGCGGGTTGAAACATTGGGCGTGCTTCTTTACACCGGTTGTCTATGTTCACCCATCAGTAAAATGGGTACCTAGGAGTTAGTCGACTGGTGTGGGTCGCATCCTGGGACAATGGCCTAATTTTCCCGAAATAACAAGGGGCTTTCTATATAGTAGTATGTCATTGATGTCAGCTAGGCCTGTATACCTTGTACATGTACTTGTAGTAAATAAAGATCTTGCTGATCTTAGCTTTAAAAATCAATAACAAATGTTTTGTATTATTTAAGTAATTAATATTTTGCAATTTCGGTGAAAAAAAAAGTTTTTTTTTATCATTTTATTTCTATATTAAAAAAAACTGGACACACAGACTCACTACGCCTGACACACAGACACACTCCGCCTGACACACAGACACACTCCGCCTGACACACAGACACACTCCGCCTGACACACAGACACACTCCGCCTGACACACAGACACACTCCGCCAGACACACAGACACACTCCGCCTGACACACATACACACTCCGCCTGACACACAGAGGGGAGGAGGGGGAGGAGGAGTTGCACTGCTCATTAAGAACAGGTGGGGATTTGAGGAAGTGGAAGGAATGGATGGAATGGGTGAAAGGGACTACATAGTAGGAACAATTCAGTCTGAGGGCCATAAGGTGATAATTGCTGTAATGTACAACCCGCCACAGAACTGCAGGAGGCCAAGAGAAGAATACGACGAGAGCAACAGAGCAATGGTAGACACACTAGCCGAGGTAGCCAGAAGAGCCCACATGGGGAGAGCAAAGTTACTAGTTATGGGTGATTTCAATCACAAAGAGATTGATTGGGAAAACCTAGAGCCCCATGGGGGTCCTGAATCATGGAGAGCCAAGATGATGGATGTGGTACTGGAAAACCTCATGCATCAACATGTTAGAGACACTACCAGAGAGAGAGGTGGGGATGATCCAGCAAGACTGGACCTAGTATTCACCTTGAGTAGTTCGGACATCGAGGATATCACGTATGAAAGGCCCCTTGGAGCTAGTGATCATTTGGTTCTGTGTTTTGATTATATAGTTGAGCTACAAGTGGAGAGGGGAGCAGGAATAGGAAGGGAGAAACGAAACTACAAAAGGGGGGACTACACAGGCATGAGGAACTTCCTACAAGACGTTCAGTGGGAGAGAGAATTGGCAGGAAAACCAGTAAAAGAAATGATGGAATATGTGACAACCAAATGCAAAGAGGCAGAGGAGAGGTTTGTCCCCAAGGGAAACAGAAGTAATGGGAAGACCAGAACGAGTCCTTGGTTCACCCAGAGGTGTAGGGAGGCAAAAAGTAAGTGTAATAGAGAATGGAAAAAGTACAGAAGACAAAGGACCCAGGAAAATAAAGAGATTAGCCGAAGAGCCAGAAACGAATATGCACAGGTAAGAAGGGAGGCTCAGCGACAATATGAAAATGATATAGCATCAAAAGTCAAGTCTGACCCGAAGCTGTTGTATAGCCACATCAGGAGGAAAACAACAGTCAAGGACCAGGTAATCAGGCTGAGAAAGGAAGGTGGGGAGTTCACAATAAACGACCAAGAGGTATGTGAGGAGCTCAACATGAGATTTAAAGAAGTATTTACACAGGAGACAGGTAGGACTCCAGGAATTCAGAATAGGGAGGTATACCAACAAGTGCTGGATGAAATACACACAACCGAGGAGGAGGTGAAGAAGCTGCTATGTGAACTCGATACCTCAAAAGCGGTGGGACCGGACAACATTTCTCCGTGGGTCCTTAGAGAGGAGCAGAGATGTTGTGTGTGCCACTAACACAAATCTTCAACACATCCATTGAAACTGGGCAACTACCTGAGGCGTGGAAGATGGCAAATGTAGTCCCAATTTTTAAGAAAGGAGACAGACACGAGGCATTAAACTACAGACCTGTGTCACTGACGTGTATAGTATGCAAAGTCATGGAGAAGATCATCAGGAGGAGAGTGGTGGAGCACCTAGAAAGACACAAGCTTATAAACGACAACCAGCACGGTTTCAGGAAGGAAAATCCTGTGTCACAAACCTACTGGAGTTTTATGATAAGGTAACAGAAGTAAGACACGAGAGAGAGGGGTGGATAGACTGCATTTTTTGGACTGCAAGAAGGCGTTCGACACAGTTCCTCACAAGAGGTTAATGCAAAAGCTAAAGGATCAGGCACACGTAACAGGAAAAACACTGCAATGGATCAGAGAATATCTGACAGGAGGCAACAACGAGTCATGGTACGTGACGAGATGTCAGAGTGGGCACCTGTGACGAGTGGAGTTCCACAAGGGTCAGTCCTAGGACCTGTACTGTTTTTGGTATATGTGAATGACATAACGGAAGGGATAGACTCAGAAGTGTCCCTGTTTGCAGATGATGTGAAGTTAATGAGAAGAATAAAATCAGTCGAGGATCAGGCAGGACTACAAAGAGACCTGGACAGGCTGCAAGCCTGGTCCAGTAACTGGCTCCTTGAATTTAACCCTGCCAAATGTAAAGTCATGAATATCGGGGAAGGGCAAAGAAGACCGCAGACAGAGTATAGTCTAGGTGGCCAAAGACTGCAAGCCTCACTCAAAGAAAAGATCTTGGGGTGAGTATAATACCGAGCACATCTCCTGAGGCACACATCAATCAGATAACTGCTGCAGCATACGGGCGGCTGGCAAACCTAAGAATAGCGTTCCAATACCTCACTAAGGAATCATTCAAGACTCTGTATACCATATACGTCAGGCCCATACTGGAGTATGCAGCACCGGTTTGGAACCCACACCTGGTCAAGCACGTCAAGAAATTAGAGAAAGTGCAAAGGTTTGCAACAAGACTAGTCCCAGAGCTAAGGGATTGTCCTACGAAGAAAGGTTAAGGAAATCGGCCTGACGACACTAGAGGACAGGAGGGTTAGGGGAGACATGATAACGACATATAAAATACTGCGAGGAATAGATAAGGTGGACAGAGACAAGATGTTCCAGAGAGGGGACACAGAAACAAGGGGTCATAATTGGAAGTTGAAGACTCCTATGAGTCAAAGGGATGTTAGGAAGTATTTCTTCAGTCATAGAGTTGTCAGGAAGTGGAATAGCTTAGAAAGCGACATAGTGGAGG
>WNWK01008366.1:17500-57500 GCA_009830355.1 Cherax destructor | reverse complement strand
ATGCTTACAGCACTTCGCCGTATCTCGCATCTGCTTGACAGAAGGGGTTGCAAGATTCTGTATGAGGCACAAGTGCACTCACACCTTGAGTATGCTCCACTTTCTTGGTTTGCCTGCCCCCCCATCCTCTCTCTCATCTGCGACTGCTTGACAGAGTAGAGGACAGAGCAAGACGTCTCATCTCTCGCCTGGACCCATCCTGGATAGATCTGTCATTTCAGCAGAGCCTTCAACACAGGAGGGATGTGGGCGGCCTTATGTATAAGGCCAACATTGTCAAAGTACCACACTTGGCTCCACTTCGAGGACAGCGAGAAGCAAGCTTCTATTCCACAAGACGGGCAGAAAGCACCAACTTCTCTCTGGCTGTAACCTTCTCCAGAACATCACTTCATCTGAGATCCTTTATCCCCAGGATGACTCGAGTCTGGAACACATTCGTAAAGCATTATGATGTCAACGAGATAATGTTAGTTGATCAAATGAAAATGCTGGCCCACAGATGGCTCCAACTTTATCCTGTTCCATACTTGTATGTTTCATAACAATAAAAATGCTTTCAAATGAGCTGATGTAGGTAACAGCTCTTAGCTTGTCAATAAAGTAAGGAATCCTTAACTCGTAAATTGCTTGTCAGTAAAGCTAGGGATCCTTAACCTAATTTTGTCAAACCCTGCGTAAAAAATAGAGAGAGAGAGAGAGGGTTATTAGGGGAAGGAGAGGCTTCAGGGGTGGGGGATACATGGATATATTTAAATGAATGGTTCAGAGAACCGACGAGTTGATAAATTAGACACATATGCAACACTTGGGTATCTTTATTGATGAAACGTTTCGCCACACAGTGGCTTCATCAGTCCATACAAAGGAGAATCGTGAAGATCAGGAGGAGTTTGAGGTAATCAGTCCCTCGGCCTTGAGTCGATGTAGTCAGTCCATCAATCTGGTAAAGAATACAGCATATGTGCGAAGGAGAAGCTTATATACCTACTTCCACATTGGACAAATGTGACACCACCTACGACTGCCGCACCTCTCCTGCCTACGGTACATAAGCCACTTCTTCGCACATATGCTGTATTCTTTACAAGATTGATGGACTGACTACATCGACTCAAGGCCGAGGGACTGATTACCTCAAATTTAGCATATCATGGATACATTTAAAAATAAATCTAACCGTGACTGTAGTTAACAGAGTGAGGGAAAAACAAATTTAGAGAGTAGGGAAAGGATGGAAGGAGCAGTTGGGGGGAGAGTTATGACGAATAGAGAGTGGGGATACAAAGGAAGGAAGGGATCCGACACAGGGGGCGGGTGAAATAAAGTGGACGAGAGAGAGGAAGGGAAACTGGGAATAGAGAGGGATGGAGAGGGAACCGTGAATTGGGGGATGGAGGGAATGAGAGGAGCTGGAGGAGGAGGGGAGAGAAGGAGGATTGAGGAAGCTTTAGGAGGATAGAAAATAGGAGAGAGAAAGGAAGGAATTCTGAGTGACAAGCAGATAGGAGAGAGAAGAGAGAAGAGATGAGAGAAAAATAGAGATAAGAGAGAGAGAGAGATGAGAGAGAGAGAGAGAGAGAGAGAGGGGAGAGAGAGAGAGAGAGAGAGAGAGAGAGAGAGAGAGAGAGAGAGAGAGGGGGAGATAGAGAGAGAGAGAGAACAAACAACAGTTGATTCAGGGTAATACTGTAATTAAACACAACGTTCTCGAAGTATTTTTGCGAGCGTATCTTAGAGGTGTGCACATTGACTTTGCACTTGCAACATGGAAGAACAATTTGTTGCAGTGCTCTCTGACTGTTTGTGCTCGACCCCTCATGCCATGTCTGTCTATTATCTACTTCAGCGTCACGCTGACAGTTACTTTCTGCTGTCACTTGACACTTCAAGTAACACTTCGTAATATTATAGTATATAAATACGTATACACAAAATTAACAGAGGTGTCTCAGCTTATAATGCAGACGTTCTTAAGACGCTTACATCTTAAGCACGTAAGAATGTTATTTAAGACGCATGTGCAACAGTTGGGTATCTCTAGTAAAGAAAGGTTTCACCTCGGCAGACTTCTTTACTTGAAATACAGAGGAGACAACAGAAGTTGATGTGGGATGATCATTAACACAACATGGAGAAGGTAGTTTGAGGTAGTCAGTCCCTCAGCATGGAGAAGAAGGTAGTTTGAGGTGGTCAGTCCCTCAGCATGGAGAAGAATGTAGTTTGAGGTGGTCAGTCCCTCAGCCTGGAGAAGAATGTAGTTTGAAGTAGTCAGTCCCTCAGCATGGAGAAGAAGGTAGTTTGAAGTAGTCAGTCCCTCAGCCTGGAGAAGAAAGTAGTTTGAGGTGGTCAGTCCCTCAGCATGGAGAAGAAGGTAGTTTGAGGTGGTCAGTCCCTCAGCCTGTAGAAGAAGTTAGTTTGAGGTGGTCAGTCCCTCAGTTTCAGCTTCACATTCTTCGAAGCTATAGAACTGAACACACACAAAGATAGAGGGACTGACCACCTCAAACATACTTCTCCTCCGGGCTGAGGGATTGGTCACACAATATTTACATCTTCATGGCTTCAGCTGTTTCCTCTACATTTCGACTGAAGAAGACTGCTGAGGAGGCGAAGCCTTTCGTAAATAAAGACTCCCAACTGTTGCACATGTGTCTTACCAGGAACTTACCATGCAAGGTAGGTCTAACTCACACCCACTTCGTATACCTGTTAAACCTATTTATACAGCTACCTGTTATAATCATTTAAGTGTCGCTACCTGAGCCTTTTTTCCGCCAACCCGAAGCTTCGCTGTACCATGCTCCGGGTCACCTGCACAAGACCCAGGTCTACCACCATGCTCCGGGTCACCCTTCCTTCCTTCATAAGACCCAGGTCTACCACCATGCTCCGGGTCACCTGCACAAGACCCAGGTCTACCACCATGCTCCGGGTCACCCTTCCTTCCTTCATAAGACCCAGGTCTACCACCATGCTCCGGGTCACCCCTCCCTCCAGCACAACACCCGGGCCGGGTCTAACACCATGCTCCTGGTCACCCCTCCCTCCTACTCATCACCCGGGCCGGGTCTAACACCATGCTCCGGGTCACCCCTCTTGTACAGCACCCAGGCCTGGTCTACCACCATGCTCCGGGTCACCCCTCCCTCCTGCACAACACCAGGGCCGGGTCTAACACCATGCTCTGGGTCACCCCTCTTTCCTGTACAACACCCAGGCCGGGTCTACCACCATGCTCCGAGTCACCCCTCCCTCCTGTACAACACCCAGGCCGGGTCTACCACCATGCTCTGGGTCACCACTCCCTCCTGCACAACACACGGGCCGGGTCTTCCATCATACTCTGAGTCACCCCTCCCCCCTGCACAGCACCCGGGCCGGGTCTTCCACTATACTCCGGGTCACCCCTCCCTCCTGCACAACACCCGGGCCGGGTCTTCCACAATGCTCCGGGTCACCCTCCCTCCTGCACAACACCCGGGCCGGGTCTTCCACTATTCTTCGGGTCACCCTCCCCCTGCACAGCACCCGGGCCGGGTCTTCCACTATACTCCGGGTCACCCCTCCCTCCTGCACAACACCCGGGCCGGGTCTTCCACAATGCTCCGGGTCACCCCTCCCTCCTGCACAACACTCGGGCCGGGTCTTCCACTATGCTCCGGGTCACCCCTCCCCCTGCACAACACCCGGGCCGGGTCTTCCACTATGCCCCGGGGTCACCCTCCCCCTGCACAACACCCGTGCCGGGTCTTCCACTATGCTCCGGGTCACCCCTCCCCCCTGCACAACACCCGGGCCGGGTCTTCCACTATGCTCCGGTTTACCCCTCCCCCCTGCACAACACCCGGGCCGGGTCTTCCACTATGCTCTGGGTCACCCCTCCCCCCTGCACAACACCCGGGCCGGGTCTTCCACTATGCTCCGGGTCACCCCTCCTCCCTGCACAACACCAGGGCCGTGACTTCCACTATGCTCCGGGTCACCCCTCCCTCCTGCACAGCACTCGGGCCGGGTCTTCCACTATGCTCCGGGTCACCCCTCCCCCCTGCACAACACCCGGGCTGGGTCTTCCACGGTGAATCTGACTAGAATTTTCTCTGTCCTTTCTAAATCTTAGTTGAGCCAAAGTTTTAGTCCTTTGAGTCTTCATGGTCTGTGTCTCTCATTGTGGTTTTTATTTAGTCATTGTTTCTCTAGAGTAAGAGAAAGGAAAAGGCCAAGACGACTGACACACACACACACACACACATAAACAACAAAAACACACACACATAAACAACAAACACACACACACATAAACAACAAACACACACACACATATACAACAAACACACACACCTATGCACACACACACACACACATAAACAACAAACACACATACACCTATGCACACACACACACACATCACAAACGACCACACTGTGGTAACAAAAAAATGGGTTGGCAGAATGCAGGACGGAAAAGCAGGGGACATGAAAAGGGAACAAGAGTGGGGAATTAAGCTAGACGAGCTTAGCAAGAAAATGGAGGAGAGGATAGCTGCAGAGAGCAGGAAATGGGAGCTACAAGCCACAGCAGCAGAAACTAAGATACAGAGCTTAGAAGAGGAACTGAAAAATCTGAAACAGTCTAAGGAACAGGCATGACATCAGGAATTGCTACATCAGTCACAAACGAGGGGACTGAAAGGAACAAAGGAGTTAAACTGTACAGAGAGGCTCTATCAGACCTCCGTGGAGCCCGGGAAAAGATGAGCACACCAGGAATAAACGAAGGGACAGAAGGAAATAAAAGAGCTAAGCCATATGCAGAGGCCATAACAGACCACAGCAGAGACTAGGAAGAGCTGAGAAGGGAAAATGACAGACCACTAGGCACAGGGACATCAGATAGAGAAGAGATTGAAGAAAGGAAAGCTACAATGGAGGCAACTAAATCGACTCAGGTCTTTGTTTATGGGCTCCAGGAAACTGAAGGGGAAACTTGTGAAGCAAGAAGACAGGGAAAGAAAAAAGCGATTGAATGTATCATGAAACAATAGGAGAGGATGACATGACCCAGCAGACAAATTTTCTGAGAATGGAGGGGGGGGGATTGTTTGCAAGAGAAAAAAATGGCCAGTCAAAGTGATTTTCAAGGCAGAATCGGCTCGAAACAGGATCTTTCAGGAAAAAACATGACTAAGAGACACATAGTGTTTCCATACGGTGTACCTCGACGGCAAGAGAACACAAGAAGATAGTCAGAAACTGTAAGAAAGGGTACAAAGATGCAAGGAGGAACGAGAGGCAAAGACATAGATGGGCAGGAGAAACCAGACTCAGGAGGAAGAGCAAATACAGTCTACCTCAGAACTAAATACAGAAGGGCCTCAACCACGACAACCCCAATGCATCCAAACAATCTAACCCAAAACCCACACACCATACCCAGTGCCCCCACCCCCTCAACACAAATTTCACAATCACAGCAACCCCCCCATAGTTCCCTGCCAGGCCTCCCACTCCCCAACTCCAATGTACTCTGAAAACCACAGTTTCAGAAAAGAAGTTGAAGGTTTGTTATAAAAATTCAAACAGAATCAAGACATCATAGCACTCAAAGAAATGAAACTCACCGAGATGATAACAGACTCAACCTTCCCACTCGGATATCAGATCCTGAGGAAAGATAAAGGGAGAAGAGGGGAAGGAGGAGTTGCACTGCTCATTAAAAACCGATGGGGATTTGAGGAAATGGAAGGAATGGACGGAATGGGCGAAAGCGACTATATAGTGGGAACAATTCAATCTGGGGGAACTAAGGTGGTAATTGCTGTGATGTACAACCCTCCACAGAGCTGCAAGAGGCTAAGATAAGAATATGAAGAGAGCAACAGAGCAATGGTGGTACACTAGATGAGGTGGCCAGAAAAGCTCACACGGGAAAAGCAAAAAAACTAGTAATGGGTGATTTCAATCACAAGGAGATTGACTGGGAGAAACTGGAGCCACATGGGGGTCCTGAAACATAAAGAGCCAAGATGGCGCATGTGGTACTGGAAAACCTCATGCATCAACATGTTAGGGACACTACCAGAGAGAGAGAGAGGTGAGGATGAACCAGCAAGACTGGATCCCGTATTCACCTTGAGCAGCTCAGACATCTAGGACATCACATATGAAAGGCCCCCTCAGAGCTAATGATCACGTCTTTCTGAGGTTTGAATACATAGTAGAGTTACAAGTGGAGAGGGTAACAGGAGAAGGATGGAAAAAGCCAAACTACAAAAGTGGGGACTACACAGGCATGAGGAACTTCCTACAAGAGGTTCGGTGGGAAAGAGAATTGGCAGGAATATCAGTAAACGAAATGATGGACTACGTGACAACAAAATGAAAAGAGGCAGATGAGAGGTTTGTTCCCAAACAAAACATAAATAATGGGAAAACCAAAACGAGCCCTTGGTTCACCCAAAAGGGTAATGAGGCAAAAACAAAGTGCACTAAAGAATGGAAAAAGTACAGAAGACAAAGGACCCAGGAAAATAAAGAGATTAGTCGAAGAGCCAACAAAGAGTATGCACAGATAAGGAGGGAGGCCCAGAAACAGTACAAAAACGACATAGCATCGAAAGTCAAGTCTGACCCAAAGCTGTAGTATAGCCACATCAGGAGCAAAACAACAGTCAAGGACCAGGTAATCAAGTTGAGGAAGAAAGGTAGGGAGCTCATAAGAAGCAACCAAGACGTATGTGAGTGAGGAGCTCAACATCAGATTTAAAGAAGTATTGACAGTAGAGACAGAAAGGACTCCAGGAAGTCAGAATAGAGGGGGTACACCAACAAGGGATATAAAACAAGTGCTGGATGAAATATACAACCAAGGAGAAGGTGAATAAGCTGCTAAGTGAACTTGATGCCTCAAAGGCGGTGGAACCAGACATCTCGCTGTGGGTCCTTAGAGAGGGAGCAGAGATGCTGGATGTGCCACTAACAACAATTTTCAACATTTATTGAAACTTGGCAACTACCTGAGGTATGCAAGATGGCAAATATAGTCCCAGTTTTTAAGAAAGGAGGCAGACACGAGGCATTAAATTACAGACCAGTGTCACTGACGTGTATAGTGTGCAAAGTTGTGGAGAAGATTATCAGGAGGAGAGTGGTGGAGCACCTAGACAGGAACAAGCTTATAAAAAAACAACCATCACGGTTTCAGGGAACCTATTGGAGCTTTATGACAAGGTAATGTAAGTACGATACGGGAGAGAGGGGTGGGTAAATTGCATTTTCTTGGACTGCAAGAAGGCCTTCAACACAGTTCCTTACAAGAGATTAATGCAAAAGGTAGAGGATCAGGCATGCATAACAGGAAAGGCTCTGCAATGAATCAGAGAATACCTGACAGGGAGGCAACAACGAGTCATGGTAAGTGACGAGGTGTCATAGTGGGCGCCTGTGGCATGCGGGGTTCCACAGGGGTCAGTCCTAAGACCAGTGCAGTTTTTGGAATATGTGAATGACATGACGGAAGGGATAGACTCAGAAGTGTCACTGTTTGCAGATGGTGTGAAGTTAATGAGGAGAATTAAACCGGATGAGGATCAGGCAGGACTACAAAGGGATCTGCACAGGCTGCAAGCCTGGTCCAGCAACTGGCTCCTCGAGTTTAACCCAGCCAAATGCAAAGTCATGAAGATCGGGAAAAGGCAAACAAGACTGCAAGAGACTGCAAACAAGACTGAAAAAGACTGCAAACAAGACTGCAAAAGACTACAAACAAGACTGCCAGAGACTGCAAACCTCACTCAAGAAAAAAGATCTTAGGGTGAGTGTAATACCAGGCACATCTACTCAAGCGCACATCAACCAGATAACTGCTGCAGCATACGGGCGCCTAGCAAACCTGAGAATAGCGTTCCGATACCTTAGTAAGGAATCGTTCAAGACTTTGTACACCGTGTATGTCAGGCCCATTTTTGAGTATGCAGTAACAGTTTGGAACCCACATCTGGTCAAGCACGTAAAAAAATTAGAGAAAGTGCAAAGGTTTGCAACAAAACTAGTCCCAGAGCTAAGGGGAATGTCCTACGAAAAAAGGTTAAGGGAAATCGGTCTGACGACACTGGAGGACAGGAGGGTTAAGGAAGACATGGACAGAGACAGGATGTTCCAGAGATGGGACACAGAAACAAGGGGTCACAATTGGAAGTTGAAGACTCAGATGAGCCAGAGGGATGTTAGTAAGTATTTCTTCACTCATAGAGTTGTCAGGAAGTGGAATAGTCTTGAATATGACGTAGTAGAGGCAGGAACCATATATAGTTTTAAGACGAGGTTTGATGAAGCTCATGGAGCAGTGAGAGAAAGAACCTAGTAGCGATCAATGAAGAGGCGGGGCCAGGAGCTATGAATCGACCCCTGCAACCATAAATAGGTGAGTACACACATACACACACACACACACACACACACACACACACACTCACACACAGGTGTGTGTGAGTGTGTGTGTACTCACCTAATTGTACTCACCTAATTGTACTCACCTAATTGTGGTTGCAGGGGTCGAGACTCAGCTCCTGGCCCCGCCTCTTCGCTGTCCGCTACTGGGTCTCTACTCTCCCTGCTCCATGAGCTTTATCATACCTTGTCTTAAAACTATGTATGGTTCCTGCCTCCACTATATCGTTCGCTAGACTATTCCACAAGTGTGTGTGTAATCAGGCTGAGGAAGGAAGGTGGGGAGTTCACAAGAAACGACCAAGAGGTATGTGAGGAGCTCAACATGAGATTTAAAGAAGTATTTACAGAGGAGACAGGAAGGACGCCAGGAATTCAGAATAGGGAGGTATACCAACAATTGCTGGATGAAATACACACAACCAAGGAGGAGGTGAAGAAGCTGTTATGTGAACTCGATACCTCAAAAGCGGTGGGACCTGGCAACATTTCTCCGTGGGTCCTTAGAGAGGGAGCAGAGATGTTAAGTGTGCCACTAACAAAAATCTTCAACACTTCCATTGAAACTGGGCAACTACCTGAGGTGTGGAAGATGGCAAATGTAGTCCAAATTTTTAAGAAAGGAGACAGACACGAGGCATTAAACTACAGACCTGTGTCACTGACGTGTATAGTATGCAAAGTCATGGAGAAGATCATCAGGAGGAGAGTGGTGGAGCACCTAGAAACACACAAGCTTATAAACGACAACCAGCACGGTTTCAGGGAAGGAAAATCCTGTGTAACAAATCTACTGGAGTTTTATGACAAGGTAACAGAAGTAAGACACGAGAGAGAGGCGTGGATAGACTGCATTTTCTTGGACTGCAAGAAGGCATTCGACACAGTTCCTCACAAGAGATTAATGCAAAAGCTAGAGGATCAGGCACATATAACAGGAAAGGCACTGCAATGGATCAGATAATATCTGATAAGGAGGCAACAACGAGTCATGGTACGTGACGAGGCGTCAGAGTGGGCACCTGTGACGAGTGGGGTTCCACAAGGGTCAGTCCTAGGACCTGTACTGTTTTTGGTATAAGTGAATGACATAACGGAAGGGATAGACTCAGATGTGTCCCTGTTTGCTGATGATGTGAAGTTAATGAGAAGAATTAAACCAGTTGAGGATCAGGTAGGACTACAAAGAGACCTAGACAGGCTACAAGCCTGGTCCAGTAAATGGCTCCTTGAATTTAACCATGTCAAATGTAAAGTCATGAAGATCGGTGAAGGGCAAAGAAGACTGCAGACAGAGTATAATCTAGGTGGCCAAAGACTGCAAACCTTACTCAAGAAAAAAGATCTTGGGGTGAGTATAATACCGAGCACATCTCCTGAGGCACACATCAATCAGATAACTGCTGCAGCATACGGGCGGCTGGCAAACCTAAGAATAGCGTTCCAATACCTCACTAAGGAATCATTCAAGACTCTGTATACCATATACGTCAGGCCCATACTGGAGTATGCAGCACCAGTTTGGAACCCACACCTGGTCAAGCACGTCAGGAAATTAGAGAAAGTACAAAGGTTTGCAACAAGACTAGTCCCAGAGCTAAGGGGATTGTCCTACGAAGAAAGGTTAAGGAAAATCGGCCTGACGACACTAGAGGACAGGAGGGTTAGGGGAGACATGATAACGACATATAAAATACTGCGAGGAATAGATAAGGTGGACAGAGACAAGATGTTCCAGAGAGGGGACACAGAAACAAGGGGTCTCAGTTGGAAGTTGAAGACTCCTATGAGTCAAAGGGATGTTAGGAAGTATTTCTTCAGTCATAGAGTTGTCAGGAAGTGGAATAGCTTAGAAAGCGACGTAGTGGAGGCAGGAACCATACATAGTTTTAAGACGAGGTTTGATAAAGCTCATGGAGCAGGGAGAGAGATGACCTAGTAGCAGTCAGTGAAGAGGCGTGGCCAGGAGCTATGAATCGACCCCTGCAACCACAAATAGGTGAGTACATACACCACGCCCCGATGGCATGGTGGCTAAAGCTCTCGCTTTACGCACGGAGGGCCCGGGTTCCATTCCCTGCGGGGCCGAAACATTTCGAAGTGTTTCCTTACACACACACACACACACACACACACACACACACACACACACACACACACACACACACACACACACACACACACACACACACACACACACACACACACACACACACACATATATACAACAGGCCTAGTGTCTAATCGACATGTGCCTAGGACAAAATGGTAACTAACCACACACACACTCACACACACACACGCACACACACACACACACACACACGCACACACACACACACACACACCATAAAAGTTACACCAGACCAGCATTAAGAACATTTCAATTGAAGAAAAGTGAGAGCAATGTGCAGGTGAAGTTCTCCCTCACTAGTAATCCGTTTAAGAGAGAAAAATAGGCAGAGTATCGAGGCTGCAACACTGCTGCTGCAACACTGCAGCTGCAACATGGTGGCTGCAACACTGACGCTGCAACACTGAGCATGGTCTCCACTGCCACTACTACCATCAAAGACATCACAAGGCAGAAGCACCAGCAACATAACTGCAGCAACAGGAGCATCATACCGTTAACGGTATAGAATACCAACAAGATAATGAGCAAGACCCAGGTGCACACTTGGGTATCTCCGTTACAGAATGTTCAGGCCTCGCCATCACCCCTGTGTTCGTATGATGATGACTGTTGTGTAGGCGAAACGTTGCGGCAATCAACACAGTGTTTCGCACGTGGGAAACTCATCTACCGGAGGAGTGTAATACAAACACATTCAATAACTGTGGCAAAATCTACATAGCTAAAACATCCAGAAAGTTACACTAGCGCATTTCAGAACGCCACTATGCTAGCAGAATGGGCGACCTCAACAGCGCCTGCTTAATGCTTCCTAATTAATACAACCACTTGATAAACTGCACCGCGACGTTACTTACTTCCCCTTTCCCTTCAAATAAACGGGAAAAAGATGTTTTGAAATTGTGATCTGACACTACACTTGTTCTTCACCTTTCCACTTGTTCTTCACCTTTCCACTTGTTCTTCACCTTTCCACTTGTTCTTCACCTTTCCACTTGTTCTTCACCTTTCCACTTGTTCTTCACCTTTCCACTTGTTCTTCACCTTTCCACTTGTTCTTCACCTTTCCACTTGTTCTTCACCTTTCCACTTGTTCTTCACCTTTCCACTTGTTCTTCACCTCGCCTCCTCTACGTTCATGTGTTTGTGTTGTCCTTCACAAGGCACACTGGATGGGCGAAACATCACCAGTGAAGGATTCCCTATGACGCTGCTTGTGTATCATTAAGGCTGCATTTCAACCCCACTAGTCAGGGATACTTTAATCCCTAAAATAGGGATTAAACTATCCCTATATATAGTGAAGCATACAACTCAGTGTATACCCTGGTTAATAATAATAATAATAATATTATTATTATTATTTTTATTATTAATATCATTATTATTATTATTAGTATTGTTATTATTATTATTATTATTATTATTATTATTATTATTATTATTATTATTATTATTATTATTATTATTATTATTATTATTATTATTATTATTTATATAATAATAATAATAATAATAATAATAATAATAATATTATTATTATAATTATTATTATTATTATTATTATTATTATTATTATTATTATTATTATTATTATTATTATTATTACCACCTTCATAGTTATAATTATCGCTACCTCTGGTCTAATCCACTTTCATCGCTGGAGAACTTTTGTTTCCTCGTTGCCTCTTATAATCTGAGGTACACAAAGCCTAAAAACTTGGTTCAATCCCTGGGGATCCCTGGAGGGTCTAGCGAGTATACTCTGGCAACTCAGCCTTGAGTCTAGCAAATATAACCAGTCAGGCGAAGCTGCCCTCTACCCAACTTAACAAATTCATTTTCCTTATTTGCCAGCAGTGAAAACAAATACACCATTTGTCGGCAGTGAAATGAAAAAAAATGAATTTCGTCGTCTGTAAAAAAAAGGTAGAAAGTGAAAAGAAAAAAAAGAGAGAGGGGAAAAATAATATTCGCCGGAGTAGCAAAAGATTTTATTTGACAAAAGTATGAAATATTTCAAGTATTTTGTTTTTGTATTTTGATATTTAAAATATTGGTTAATAATTCCTGACAAGAGCCCAAATTAATTAATAATTTTAATGATGGGTTATGAGGTATTTTTCACGTGTGAGGGACATGGTAGTGGTATTGTTGGTAGTGGTATTGTTGGTAGTGGTATTGTTGGTAGTGGTATTGTTGGTAGTGGTATTGTTGGTAGTGGTATTGTTGGTAGTGGTATTGTTGGTAGTGGTATTGTTGGTAGTGGTATTGTTGATAATGGTTTTGTTTGTAGCGGTATTGTTGGTATTGGTATTGTTGGTAGTGGTATTGTTGATAGTGGTATTGTTTGTAGCGGTATTGTTGTATTGGTATTGTTGGTAATGATATTGTTGGTAGTGGTATTGTTGATAGTGGTATTGTTGGTAGTGGTATTGTTAGTAGTGGTATTTTGGTAGTTGTATTGTTAGTAGTGGTATTGTTGGTAGTGGTATGGTTTGTAGTGGTATTGTTAGTAGTGGTATTGTTGGTAGTGGTATTGTTAGTAGTGGTATTTTGGTAGTGGTATTGTTAGTAGTGGTATTGTTGGTAGAGGTATTGTTGGTAGTGGTATTGTTAATAGTGGTATTGTTGGTAGTGGTATTGTTGGTAGTGGTATTGTTGGTAGTGGTATCGTTGGTAGTGAAATTGTTTTTAGTGGTATTGTTAGTAGTGGTATTGTTGGTAGTGGTATTGTTAGTAGTGGTATTGTTGGTAGTGGTATTGTTGGTAGTGGTATTGTTAGTAGTGTTATTGTTGGTAGTGATATTGTTAGTAGTGGTGTTGTTAGTAGTGGTATTGTTGGTAGTGGTATTGTTAGTAGTGTTATTGTTGGTAGTGATATTGTTAGTAGTGGTGTTGTTAGTAGTGGTATTGTTGGTAGTGGTACTGTTGGAAATGATACTGTTAGTATTGGTATTGTTGGTAGTGATATTGTTGGTAGTGGTATTGGTAGTAGTTATATTGCTGGTAGTAGTATTGTTGGTAGTGGTATTGTTGGTATTGATGTTGTTGGTAGTGGTATTGTTGGTAGATATATTGGTGGTAGTGGTATAGTTGGTAGTGATATTGTTGGTAGTTGTATTGTTGGTAGTGATATTGTTGGTAGTTTTATTGTTGGTAGTGATATTGTTGGTAGTGGTATTGCTGGTAGTGATATTGTTGGTAGAGGTATAGTTGGTAGTGATATTATTGGTAGTGGTATTGTTGGTAGTGATATTGTTGGTAGTGGTATTGTTGGTAGTGATATTGTTAGTAGTGGTATTGTTGGTAGTGGTATTGCTGGTTGTGATATTGTTGGTAGTGGTATTGTTGGTAGTGATACTGGTGGCGATGGTAGCCAGGAGAGCACTGTATTAGTATTGGTAGTGGCAGAGTTGGTGGTAGTAATGTTGGTGGTTTTGGTGGTAGTGGTGATGGTGGTAGTGGTGCTAGTGGTGATGGTGGTAGTGGTGGTGGCATTGGTGGTGGTAGTGGTAGTAGTGTTGGTTGTGGTGGTATTGGTTGTAGTGTTGGTGGTGGTGGTGATGGTGGTGGTGGTGTTGGTTGCAGTGGTGGTAGTGGTGGTGATGGTAGTGGTGGTGGTGGTAGCGGTGGTTTGGGCAATACGAGCATTACTCTATCAGTAACGACAATCTGTGCAACACTGAAGAGCACGTTTCGCCCTCGTAGGTGGTGGAGGGATTTCCCACTTGAATGTGATAGAGAGAGCATGTTAACCTGCTCAAAATGTAGTGGACGTTGGTTAGTTAAGAGTGGTCTGGCGTATATATCTTCTGATCCTGTCGCCGTCTGATCGAGTCGTCTCTGATCGTGTCGTCGTCTGATCGTGTCGTCGTCTGATCGTGTCGTCGTCTGATCGTGTCGTCGTCTGATCGTGTCGTCGTCTGATCGTGCCGTCGTCTGATCGTGTCGTCGTCTGATCGTGTCGTCGTCTGATCGTGTCGTCGTCTGATCGTGTCGTCGTCTGATCGTGTCGTCTCTGACTGGAACATATCAGAGTAGCCAGGTAGTCTCAAGTAAAAGCAATGTAGACTCAGGTAAGAGCCAGGTAGACTCAGGTAAAATCCAGGTGGACTCAGATAAGAGCCAGGTAGACTCAGATAAGAGCCAGGTAGACTCAGGTAAAAGCCAATCACTCTCAGGTAAACCCCTCCACCAGTTCCCACTTGGATACTCACTTGATGTTGGTCCATTAGGTTTAAAGCCTGTCGACTACACCAGGGTCATCAAGGCTGCACGTCACCTGTACACCACCAGTCATGAACACTCTGACACCCATTATTGGGATTAAAGTGAGCTATGTCAGTGTATATGTACTCAGACGTACACTCTTCGTCAGCATAGTTGCCAGCATTACACCCGAGGTAAACATGAACCGTATAACTGCTTCAGCAAGCATGAACCGTGTATGTAGATGAATGGTTCATAGAACCGACAAGTTGATAAATTAGACACATGTGCAACACTTAGGTATCTTTATTGAGGAAACGTTTCGCCACACAGTGGCTTCATCAGTCATACAAAGGAGAATGGTGAAGAACAGGAGGAGTTTGAGGTAATCAGTCCCTCGGCCTTGAGTCGATATACCTTATACCTTTGAAGAGTTTCGAGAGTATCTACTCTCTGAGCCCGGCCATGGGCCAGGCTCGTCTGGTGCTTGCCTGATCAACCAGGCTGTTGCTGCTGGAGGCCCGCTGCCCCACATATCCATCACAGCCTGGTTGATCTGGCACCCGATGAAGATACTTGTCCAGTTTCCTCTTGAAGTCCATCAATCAGTCAATCAATCTTGAAAAGAATACAGCATATGTGCGAAGAAGTAGCTTATATACTGTAGGCAGGAGAGGTGCAGCAGTCGTAGGTGGTGTCACATCTGACCAATGTAGAAGTAGGTCATGCCTAAAGGTTAGACACAGCAATATCTTGGGATCTTAATACAAGGAATTCTTCACTTGTCTAACCTTCACGCATAACCTACTCCCACATTTAAATTTGTCAAATGTGACATCACCTACGACTGTTGCACCTCACCTGTCTACGGTATATAAGCTACTTCTTCGCATATATGCTGTATTCTTTTCAAGATTGATGGACTGACAACATCGACTCAAAGTTGAGGGACTGATTACCTCAAAATCCTTGATATAAATACAAGTAATCTGTTTGCCTTATTACGCACCCTTAGGCATTGCTGTCTTGGCCCAAGGTTGCTGCTAACCTCCAAGTCCTTTTCACAATCTGTTTGGCTAAGTTCTATGTTATTTAACTTATAAGTTATGGACACTACCGATCTTCAGAACCTTGCATTTATCTACTGATCTTCACGATTCTAATTTGTATGGACTGATGAAGCCACTGTGTGGCGAAACATTTCCTCATTATAGATACCCAAGTGTTGCACATGAACCGTATAACTGCTTCAGTAAACATGAACCGTATAACTGCTTCAGTAAACATGAACAGTATAACTGCTTCAGTAAACATGAACAGTATAACTGCTTCAGTAAACATAAACAGTATAACTGCTTCAGTAAACATAAACAGTATAACTGCTTCAGTAAACATAAACAGTATAACTGCTTCAGTAAACATAAACAGTATAACTGCTTCAGTAAACATGAACAGTATAACTGCTTCAGTAAACATGAACAGTATAACTGCTTCAGTAAACATGAACAGTATAACTGCTTCAGTAAACATGAACCGTATAACTGCTTCAGTAAACATAAACAGTATAACTGCTTCAGTAAACATGAACCTTATAACTGCTTCAGTAAACATGAACCGTATAACTGCTTCAGTAAACATGAACAGTATAACTGCTTCAGTAAACATGAACAGTATAACTGCTTCAGTAAACATGAACCTTATAACTGCTTCAGTAAACATGAACAGTATAACTGCTTCAGTAAACATGAACAGTATAACTGCTTCAGTAAACATGAACAGTATAACTGCTTCAGTAAACATGAACCTTATAACTGCTTCAGTAAACATGAACAGTATAACTGCTTCAGTAAACATGAACAGTATAACTGCTTCAGTAAACATATACAGTATAACTGCTTCAGTAAACATGAACCGTATAACTGCTTTAGTAAACATAAACAGTATAACTGCTTCAGTAAACATAAACAGTATAACTGCTTCAGTAAACATGAACCGTATAACTGCTTCAGTAAACATGAACAGTATAACTGCTTCAGTAAACATGAACAGTATAACTGCTTCAGTAAACATGAACAGTATAACTGCTTCAGTAAACATGAACAGTATAACTGCTTCAGTAAACATTAACCTTATAACTGCTTCAGTAAACATGAACAGTATAACTGCTTCAGTAAACATGAACCTTATACCTGCTTCAGTAAACATTAACCTTATAACTGCTTCAGTAAACATGAACAGTATAACTGCTTCAGTAAACATGAACAGTATAACTGCTTCAGTAAACATTAACCTTATAACTGCTTCAGTAAACATGAACAGTATAACTGCTTCAGTAAACATGAACCGTATAACTGCTTCAGTAAACATGAACAGTATAACTGCTTCAGTAAACATAAACAGTATAACTGCTTCAGTAAACATGAACAGTATAACTGCTTCAGTAAACATAAACAGTATAACTGCTTCAGTAAACATGAACAGTATAACTGCTTCAGTAAACATGAACCGTATAACTGCTTCAGCAAACATTAAGAGTATAACTGCTTCAGTAAACATGAACAGTATAACTGCTTCAGTAAACATGAACCATATAACTGCTTCAGTAAACATGAACAGTATAACTGCTTCAGTAAACATGAACAGTATAACTGCTTCAGTAAACATGAACAGTATAACTGCTTCAGTAAACATGAACAGTATAACTGCTTCAGTAAACATGAACAGTATAACTGCTTCAGTAAACATGAGCAGTATAACTGCTTCAGTAAACATGAACAGTATAACTGCTTCAGTAAACATGAACAGTATAACTGCTTCAGTAAACATGAACAGTATAACTGCTTCAGTAAACATGAACAGTATAACTGCTTCAGTAAACATTAACAGTATAACTGCTTCAGTAAACATGAACAGTATAACTGCTTCAGCAAGCGCGAGACTGACCAATTTAAGGGCAGCTTTCAGGAATATCCACAAGGTGGCATTTATGACCTTAAACACAGTATATGTCAGGCCATTCTTGCAGTACACAGCAAATTCTTGTCAATCACGTAAAGAAGTTGCAGAAAGTGCAAGGTTTGCAACAAAACTGGTCCTGGAGCTGAGGGGCATGAACTACGAGAAGAGATTAAAGGGACTAAAAGTGACGACACTAGATGACAAAAGGACCAGAAGAGACATGATCATGACGTAGAAAATACTAAGAGGAATTTACAAGGTGGATAGGGAGAATCTGTTTGAAAGACGGGTCAGACTCTGCTACACGACGTCATAGCTGGAAGTTAAAAGTACTTCTTTAGCCTTATAGTAGTCAGGAAGCAGAACGATATAGACAGTGAAGTGGTAGAGGCAGAGTCCATACATAGCTTTAGGAATAAGTATGACAGGTTTCACGAAAGGAGGAGAGAGAGCTGAAAGGAGGGTCCAGGAGCAGAGACTCGACCCTTGCAACCACAATGAGTTGAGTACAATTAGACAAATATACCAAGAGACAGACATCTGTAGGTTCATGTACACTGAGAGATAAACACCTCTCAGAGTATATACAATGAGAAACCCACACCTGTCAGTGTATATACACTGAGAGATACACACACCTCTCAGTGTATATACACTGAGAGACACATACCTCTCAGTGTATATACACTAAGAGACACACACACCTCTCAGTTAATATACACTAAGATACACACACTTCTCAGTGTATATACACTGGGAGATACACACTTCTCAGTGAATATTCACTGAGAGATACACACTTCTCAGTGTATATACACTGAGAGACACACTTCTCAGTGAATATACACTGAGAGACACACATTTCTCAGTGTATATACACTGAGAGACACACATTTCTCAGTGTATATACACTGAGAGACACATTTCTCAGTGTATATACACTGAGAGACACATACCTCTCAGTGAACATACACTGAGAGACCCCTACACCTCTCAGTGTATATACACTGAGAGAGACACACAGTGTATATTCACTTAATTTCACTTAATTGGAAGTTTCCCTTTTAAAACACTATTTCAAAATCTATTTCTATGACTGAATGCATTTTAGAGTCATCAAATATATTATGATAATTACTTTGCGCCAGAAATATTAATGATAGTTTTGTTTTGACCATTATATAGATTATGTTAGGAGTGTTTGTTATTATCGTTATCTTCACCAGATGTATTAGAGGGAGATGAAGGAAGGGAGATGAAGGAAGGGAGATGAAGGAAGGGAGATGAAGGAAAGGAGATGAAGGAAGGGAGATGAAGGAAGGGAGATGAAGGAAGGGAGATGAAGGAAGGGAGATGAAGGAAGGGAGATGAGGGTAGGGTGATGAGAGAAGGGAGATGAGGGTAGGGAGATGAGGGAAGAAAGATGAGGGTTGGGAGATGAGGGAAGGGAGATGAGGGTTGGGTAATAAGGGTAGGGTGATGAGGGAAGGGAGATGAGGGTTGGGAGATGAGGGAAGGGAGATGAGGGTAGGGAGATGAGGGAAGAAAGATGAGGGTTGGGAGATGAGGGAAGGGAGATGAGGGTAGGGTAATAAGGGTAGGGTGATGAGGGAAGGGAGATGAGGGAAGGGTAATAAGGGTTGGGAGATGAGGGTTGGGAGATGAGGGAAGGGAGATGAGGGTTGGGAGATGAGGGTAGGGAGATGAGGCTTGGGAGATGAGGGAAGGGAGATGAGGGTAGGGAGATGAGGGAAGGGAGATGAGGGAAGGGTGATGAGGGCAGGAAGATAAGAGTAGGAAGATGGGTTTAAGGAGAGGAAGGTAGGAAGATAAGAGTAGGAAGATGGGTTTAAGGAGAGGAAGGTAGGAAGATAAGAGTAGGGAGATGGGTTTAAGGAGAGGAAGGTAGGAAGATAAGAGTAGGGAGATGGGTTTAAGGAGAGGAAGGTAGGAAGATAAGAGTAGGGAGATGGGTTTAAGGAGAGGAAGGTAGGAAGATAAGAGTAGGGAGATGGGTTTAAGGAGAGGAAGGTAGGAAGATAAGAGTAGGGAGATGGGTTTAGGGAGAGGAAGGTAGGAAGATAAGAGTAGGGAGATGAGAGAACAGAGAACTCATTACTTCTCACCGGGTCATATCCCATGAGAGAAATCTGTGTTTATATTTAAAACATAAAGCTTTGTGTGTGTGTAGGTTTATGTATGTGTGAGTGTGTGTATGAGTGTGTGTGTGTGTGTGTGTGCGTGTGTGTGTGTACTCACCTAGTTGTGGTTGCAGGGGTCGATTCATAGCTCCTGGCCCCGCCTCTTCACTGGCCGCTACTGGGTCACTCTCCCTGCGCCATGAGCTTTATCATACCTCTTCTTAAAGCTATGAATGGAACCTGCCTCCACTATATCGCTTCCCAAACTATTCCACTTCCTGACTACTCTGTGACTGAAGAAATACTTCCTAACATCCCTGTGATTCATCTGAGTCTTCAACTTCCAACTGTGTCCCCTTGTTGCTGTGTCCCATCTCTGGAACATTCTGTCTCTGTCCACCTTGTCAATTCCTCTCAGTATCTTATATGTCGTTATCATGTCCCCCCCTATCTCTCCTGTCCTCCATTGTCGTCAGGTCGATTTCCCTTAACCTCTTCTCGTAGGACATACCCCTTATCTCCAAGACTAGTCTTGTTGCAAACCTTTGCACTTTCTCTAGCTTCTTTATGTGCTTGGCTAGATGTGGGTTTCAAACTGGTGCTGCATACTCCAATATGGGCCTAAAGTACACAGTGTACAGGGTCCTGAACGATTCCTTATTAAGATGTCGGAATGCTGTTCTTAGGTTTGACAGGCGCCCATATGCTGCAGCAGTGATTTGGTTGATGTGCGTCTCAGATGTGCCTGGTGTTATACTCACCCCAAGATCTTTTTTCTTGAGTGAGGTTTGTAGTCTCTGGCCCCCTAGGTTGTACTCCGTCTGCGGTCTTCTTTACCCTTCCTCAATATTTATGACTTTGCAATTGGTGGGGTTGAACTCCAAGAGCCAATCGCTGGACCAGGCTTGCAGCCTGTCCAGATCCGTCTGTAGTTCTGCCTGGTCCTTGTTCGATTGAATTCTTCTCATCAACTTCACATCATATGCAAACAGGGACACTTCGGAGTCTATTCCTTCCGTCAAGTCGTTCACAAATACCAGAAACAGAACCGGTCCTAGGACTAACCCCTGTGGAACCCCACTCGTTACAGGTGCCCACTCTGACACCTCGCCAAGTACCATGACTCGCTGTTGTCTTCCTGACAGGAAATTCCCTGATCCATTGCAGAGTCCTCGCTGTTATTCCTGCCTGGTTCTCCAGCTTTTGCACTAATCTCTTAGGTGGAACTGTGTCAAACGCCCTCTTGCAGCCCAAGAAAATGCAATCTACGCACACCTCTCTCTCTCTTGTCTTACTGCCCTCACCCTGTCATAGAACTCCAGTAGGTTTGTAACGCAGTATTTCCCATCCCTGAAACCACGCTGGCTGTCGTTGATAAGTTCGTTCCTTTCTATGTACTCACCTAATTGTGGTTGCAGGGGTTAAGACTCAGCTCCTGGCCCCTCCTCTTCGCTGTCCGCTACTGGGTCTCTGCTCTCCATGCTCCATGAGCTTTATCTACCTTATCTTAAAACTATGTATGGTTCCCGCCTCCACTATATCGTTCGCTAGACTATTCCACTTCCTAACTACTCTATGGCTGAAGAAATACTTCCTAACATCCCTTTGACTCATCTGAGTCTTCAGCTTCCAGTTGTGTCCCCTTGTTTCTGTGTTCCCTCTCTGGAACATCCTGTCACTGTCTACCTTGTCGATTCCCCACAGTATTTTGTATGTCGTTATCATATCTCCTCTAACCCTTCTGTCCTCCAGTGTTGTTAGTCCTATTTCCCTCAACCTTTCTTCATAGGGCAGTCCCCTGAGTTGTGGAACTAGCCTTGTCGCAAACCTTTGCACTTTCTCAAAATTTCTTGACGTCCTTGACCAGGTGTGGGTTCCAGACTGGTGCTGCATACTCTAGTATGGGCCTGACGTACACGGTGTACAGTGTCTTGAACGATTCCTTATTTAGGTGACGGAACGCTAATCTTAGGTTTGCCAGTCGCCCATATGCTGCCGCAGTTATCTGGTTGATGTGTGTTTCCGGAAACGTGCTTGACGTTATACTCACCCCAAGGTCTTTCTCCTTTGATGAGGTTTGTAGCGTTTGTCCACCTAGCCTGTCCTCTGTCAGCGGTCTTCTTTGCCCTTCTCCGATCTTCATGACTTTGCATTTGGTGGGGTTAAATTCGAGGTGCCAGTTGCTAGACCAGATGTTAAGGTTGTCCAGGTCTCTTTGAAGTCCTGCTTGGTCTTCATCCGATGTGATTCTCCTAATTAATTTCATATCATCTGCGAACAGAGACACTTCTGAGTCTATCCCGTCCGTCATGTCACTGTGATACCTCATCACGCACCATGACCCGTTGTTGCCTCCCTGTGAGGTATTCCCTGATCCATTCCAGTGCCCTTACTGCTATACACGCTTTGTCTTCCAACTTCTTTACTAATCTCATATGAGGAACTGTGTGGAAGGCCTTATTGCAGTCCAGGAAAATGCAGTCAACCCACCCTTCTCTCTCTTGCCTTACCTCTGTTACTTTATCATAGAACTCCAGGAGGTTTGTTACACAGGAATTGCCTTCCCTGAATCCGTGCTGTCTGGCGTTGATAATCCTGTTAAGCTCCAGATGCTCCACCATTCTTTTCCTGATGATTTTCTCCAAGACTTTGCACACTATACACGTAAGTGACACCGGTCTATAGTTTAGTGCCTCTTTTCTGTCTCCTTTTGTAAAGATGGAGACTACGTTGGACTTTTTCCATACCTCAGGTAGCTGCCCAGTTTCAAGGGATGTGTTGAATATTATGGTAAGTGGCACACTCAGAACCTCAGCTCCTTCCCGAAGGACCCACGGGGAGATATTGTCCGGATCCATCGCCTTTGAGGTATCAAGGTCACTGAGTAACTGCTTCACCATCCCCTCAGTTGTGTGTATGCCCTCCAGCACTTGATACATCCCTTGTTGGTGACGCACCCCGTCCTGTCTACCAGGCTGCCTTCCTGCCTCCACTGTGAATACTTCCTTAAACCTCAAGTTGAGCTCCTCACATACCTGTTGATCATTACTTGTGAGTTCCCCATCTTCTCTCCTCAGCCTTATCACCTGGTCCTTGACTGTTGTCTTCCTTCTGATGTGACTGTACATCAGTTTCGGTTCAAACTTGACTTTCGATGATGTCATTTTTGTACTGTTTCTGGGCCTCCCTCCGTACCTGTGAATACTCGTTTCTAGCTCTTTGACTAATCTCTTTGTTTACTTGGGTGCTTTGCCTTCTGTGTGTGTGTGTGTGTGTGTATGTGTGTGTGTGTGTGTGTGTGTGTGTGTGTATGTGTGTGTATGTGTGTGTGTGTTAGTTACCATTTTGTCCTAGGCACATGTCGATTAGACACTAGGCCTGTTGTATATATGTGTATATGTGTATATATGTTGTATATATGTGTATATGTGTGTGTGTGTAACCCTCCGTGCGTGAATCAAGAGCTTTAGCCACCATGCCATCGGGGCGTGTGTGTGTGTGTGTGTGTGTGTGTATGAGTGTGTGAGTATGTGTGTGTGTGTGTGTTTAGATTTATGTATGTGTGAGAGTGTGTTTGAATGTATGTGTGTGTATGTACTCACCTAGTTGTGGTTGCAGGGGTCGAGTCATAGCTCCTGGCCCTGCCTCTTCACTGGCCGCTACTGGGTCACTCTCCCTGCGCCATGATCTTTATCATACCTCTTCTTAAAGCTATGTATGGAACCTGCCTCCCAAACTATTCCACTTCTCTGTGATTGAAGAAATACTTCCTAACATCCCTGTGATTCATCTGAGTCATCAACTTCCAACTGTGTCCCCTTATTGCTGTGTTCCATCTCTGAAACATTCTGTCTCTGTCCACCCTGTCAGATCCTCTCAGTATCTTATATATCATTATCATGTCCCTCCTATCTCTCCTGTTCTCCAGTGTCGTCAGGTAGATTTCCCTTAACCTCTCCTCGTAGGACATACCCCTTAGCTCCGGTACTAGTCTTGTTGTAAACCTTTGCATTTTCTCTAGCTTCTTTACGTGCTTGGCTAGGTGTGGGTTCCAAACTGGTGCTGCATACTCCGTCTGTGGTCTTCTTTGCTCTTCCCCAATCTTCAAGACTTTGCACTTGATGGGGTTGAACTCGAAGAGCCAATCGCTGGACCAGGCTTGTGGCCTGTCCAGATCCCTCTGTAGTTCTGCCTGGTCCTCATCCGATTGAATTCTTCTCATGAACTTAACGTCATCTGCAAACAGGGACACTTCGGAGTCTATTCCTTTCGTCATGTCGTTCACAAATACCAGAAACAGCACCGGTCCTAGAACTGATCCGTGTGTCACCCAGCTCGTTACAGACGCCCACTCTGATACCTCGCCACGAACCATGACTCGCTGTTGTCTTCCTGACAGGTATTTTCTGATCCATTGTAGTGCCTTCCCTGTTATTCCTGCCTGGCCTTCCAGCTTTTGCACTAATCTTTTGTGTGGAACTGTGTCAAATGCCTTCTTACAGTCCAAGAAAATGCAATCTACCCACCCCTCTCTCACTTGTCTTACTGCCGTCACCCTGTCATAGAACTCCAGTAGGTTTGTGACACAGGATTTCCCATCCCTGAAACCACGCTGGCTGTCATTGATAAGATCGTTCGTTTCTAAGTGCTCCACCACTCTTCTCCTGATAATCTTCTCCATGATCTTGCATACTATATATGTCAGTAACACTGGTCTGTAGTTTAGTGCTACGTTCCTGTCTCTTTTTTTAAAAATTGTGACTACATTTGCTGTCTTCCATACCTCAGGTAGTCTCCCTGTTTCGATAGATGTGTTGAAGATTGTTGTTAGTGGTACATATAACGCCTCTGCTCCCTCTCTCAGGACCCATCGAGAAATGTTATCCGGCCACATCGTCTTGTGTGTGAATGTGTGTGTGTACTCACCTAGTTGTACTCACCTAGTTGTGGTTGCAGGGGTCGAGTCAAAGCTCCTGGCCCCGCCTCTTCACTGGCCGCTACTGGGTCACTCTCCCTGCGCCATGAGCTTTATCATACCTCTGCTTAAAGCTATGTATAGAGCCTGCCTCCACTACATCGCTTCCTAAACTATTCCACTTCCCGACAACTCTGTGACTGAAGAAATACTTCCTAACATCTCTGTGATTCATCTGAGTCTTCAACTTCCATCTGTGTCCCCTTGTTGTTGTGTCCCATCTCTGGAACATTCTGTCTCTGTCCACTTTGTCAATTCCTCTCAGTATCTTATATGTTGTTATCATGTCTCCCCTATCTCTCCTGTCCTCCAGTGTCGTCAGGTCGATTTCCCTTAACCTCCCTCGTAGGACATACCCCTTAGCTCCGGGACTAGTCTTGTTGCAAACCTTTGCACTTTCTCGAGCTTCTTCACATGCTTGGCTAGGTGTGGGTTCCAAACTGGTGCTGCATACTCCAATATGGGCCTAACGTACACAGTGTACAGGGTCCTGAACGATTCTTTATTAAGATGTCGGAATGCTGTTCTTAGGTTTGCTAGGCGCCCATATGCTGCAGCAGTTATTTGGTTGATGTGCGCCTCAGGAGATGTGTCTGGTGTTATACTCACCCCAAGATCTTTTCCTTGATTGAGGTTTGCAGTCTCTGGCCCCTAGGCTGTACTCCGTCTGCGGTCTTCTTTGCCCTTCCCCAATCTTCATGACTTTGCACTTGGTGGGGTTGAACTCCAGGAGCCAGTTGCTGGACCAGGCTTGCAGGCTGTCCAGATCCCTTTGTAGTTCTGCCTGGTCCTCGTCCGATTGAATTCTTCTCATCAACTTCACATCATCTGCAAACAGGGACACTTCGGAGTCTATTCCTTCCGTCATGTCGTTCACAAATACCAGAAACAGCACTGGTCCCAGGACTGACCCCTGTGGAACCCCGCTCGTCACCGGCGCCCACTCTGACACCTCGCCACGTACCATGACTCGCTGCTGTCTCCTGACAGGTATTCCCTGATCCAATGTAGTGCCTTCCCTGTTACCCCTGCCTGGTCCTCCAGCTTCTGCACTAATCTCTTGTTTGGAACTGTGTCAAACGCCTTCTTACAATCCAAGAATATGCAATCTACCCACCCCTCTCTCTCTTGCCTTATCGCTGTCACCCTGTCGTAGAACTCCAGTAGGTTTGTGACACAGGATTTCCCGTCCCTGAAACCGTGTTGGCCGTCGTTGATAAGCTCATTCCTTTCTAGGTGCTCAACCACCCTTCTCCTGACTATCTTCTCCATGACCTTGCATACAATACATGTCAGTGACACTGGTCTGTAGTTTAGTGCTACGTTCCTGTCTCCTTTTTTAAAAATTGGAACTACATTTGCTGTCTTCCAAACCTCAGGTAGTTGCCCTGTTTCGATAGATGTGTTGAAGATCGTTGTTAGGGGTACACATAGCTCCTCTGCTTCCTCTCTCAGGACCCATGGAGAGATGTTATCTGGCCCCATCGCCTTTGAAGTATCTAGCTCGCTTAGTAGCCTCTTCACTTCCTCCTCATTTGTGTGTATTGTGTCCAGCACTTGATGGTGTACCCTACCTCTCCTCCTTTCTGGAGGCCCTTCTATCTCCTCTGTGAACACCTCTTTGAATCTCATGTTGAGCTCCTCACACACTTCCCGGTCATTTCTTGTGACCTCCTCCTACCTTCCTCAGCCTGATCACCTGGTCCTTGACTGTTGTTCTCCTCCTGATGTGGCTGTACAGCAGCTTTGGGTCAGATTTGGCTTTTGCTGCTATGTCATTCTCGTACTGTCTTTGGGCCTCCCTTCTGATCTGTGCATATTCATTTCTGGCTCTACGACTGCTCTCCTTATTCTCCGGGGTTCTTTGCCTTCTGTACCTCTTCCATTCCCTTGCACACTTGGTTTTGGCTTCCCTGCACCTTTGGGTGAACCATGGGCTCATCCTGTCTTTTCGCTTCTCCTGTTACCCTTGGGTATAAACCTCTCCTCAGCTTCCTTGCAAATTGTTGTCATATATTCCATCATCTCGTCTACTGACTTCCCTGCCATCTCTCTGTCCCACTGAACTCTGTGCAGGAAGTTCCTCATGCCCACATAGTCACCTTTCTTGTAGTTTGGCTTCATTTGTGCAGCCCTTCCTGCTTCCCCTCCACTTGTAACTCTACTATGTATTCGAAACTTAGAACCATATGATCACTGGCCCCAAGGGGCTTTCATGTGTGATGTCCTCAATATCTGCACTACTCAGGGTGAATACTAGGTCCAGTCTCGCTGGTTCGTCATTTCCTCTCTCTCTGGTAGTGTCCCTTACGTGTTGGTACATGAGATTTTCCAGTACCACCTCCAGCATCTTAGCCCTCCACGTTTCTTGGCCCCCATGTGGCTCCAAGTTCTCCCAATCAATTTCCTTATGGTTGAAGTCACCCATGATCAGTAGCTTCGCCCTGCTCGCGCGAGCCCTTCTGGCCACTTCTGCCAGAGTGTCAATCATCGCTCTGTTACTCTCATCATACTCTTGCCTTGGCCTCCTGCTGTTCTGTGGTGGGTTATACATCACTGCAATTACCACCTTGGGACCTCCAGACTGTAGCATCCCTACTATGTAATCCCCAGCTTCTCCTCCGTCTCCTCTCTCCATCTCGTCAAAATCCCATCGGTTTTGATCAGCAGTGCCACTCCTCCACCCCCTCTGTTCCCTCTGTCTTTCCTCAGGATCTGGTATCCCATTGGAAAGATGGCATCTGTTATCATACCTGTGAGCTTGGTTTCTGTGAGAGCTATTATGTCCGGTGATGCCTCTTTGACTCTTTCGTGCCACTCCTCCCACTTATTTGTTATTCCATCAGCATTGGTGTACCATACCTTCAGTTTCCTCTCTACTACTGTGTTTTGGGGGTCTGTGAGGGTGGGGGACCTGGTGGTGTACTGTGGGATTCTATAGTGGAGTGTTGGGTGGAGGCTGAGATTGTTGGTTGTAGTTTGTGTTGGGATAGTGTGCTTGGTTGTTGGGTGTTTGGGATGGTTCTGTGTGTGCTTGTTCTTGTTGCTCTGCCCTGCTCTGGTTGTCCTCTACTGATTCTGTCCTTGTCCCTCCTCCTCGCTCCTTTCGCCTTTGTGTCCTCTCCCTCAGCTGCTGTCGTTCTGTTTTTGTTCTGTCCCGGTCTAGGAACACCCTCCTGTATTCTTCCGTTTCCTTCAATCGTGGTTTCTCTTGGAGGATTCTGTCTCTCTCTGTTTCTGTCCTGAGAATCAGCTTGAGCGGTCGTTTTCTCCCCTTCGAGTACCCCCCTATTCTCTGAAAATTTACAATCTCGGACATGTCTTCTTCACCTATTTCTTTGAGTATGCTCTCAATCTCCTTTCTTTCTGCCTGCCGTCTTTCAGTGTGTGTCCTTCCCTCACTCTCCTTCAGCCCATGAATAAACACTGCCTTTGCCCTCTCCTCCTCCCATTGCCTTTCCCTCTGCAGCTCAGGCTCCTGTTTCTCCCTTCTTTTTTCCTGTTGCTCTTGGTGGCATGATCGTTCCTCTGCATTTGCCCTATTCCCCTCTCCACCTGTGTGTATGTATGTGTGTGTGAGTGTGTGTGTGTGTGTGTGTGTGTGTGTGTGTGTGTATTATTTGTGTGTGTGTGTGTGTGTATGTGTACTCACCTAGTTGTACTCACCTTATATGTATGTGTGTGTGTGTGTGTGTGTGTGTTTATGTATGTGTACTCACCTATTTGTACTCACCTATTTGTGGTTGCAGGGCTCGAGTCATAGCGCCTGGCCCCGCCTCTTCACTGATTGCTACTAGGTCATCTCTCTCCCTGCTCCATGAGCTTTATCAAACCTCGTCTTAAAACTATGTATGGGTCCTGCCTCCACTACGTCACTTTCTAAGCTATTCCACTTCCTGACAACTCTATGACTGAAGAAATACTTCCTAACATCCCTTTCACTCATAGGAGTCTTCAACTTCCAACTGTGACCCCTTGTTTCTGTGTCCCCTCTCTGGAACATCTTGTCTCTGTCCACCTTATCTATTCCTCGCAGTATTTTATATGTCGTTATCATGTCTCCCCTAACACTCCTGTCCTCTAGTGTCGTCAAGCCGATTCCCCTTAACCTTTCTTCGTAGGACAATCCCCTTAGCTCTGGGACTAGTCTTGTTGCAAACCTCTGCACTTTCTCTAATTTCCTGACGTGCTTGACCAGGTGTGGGTTCCAAACTGGTGCTGCATACTCCACTATGGGCCTGACGTATATGGTGTACAGAGTGTTGAACGATTCCTTAGTGAGGTATTGGAACGCTATTCTTAGGTTTGCCAGCCGCCCGTATGCTGCAGCAGTTATCTGATTGATGTGTGCCTCAGGAGATGTGCTCGGTATTATACTCACCCCAAGAACTTTTTCCTTGAGTGAGGTTTGCAGTCTTTGGCCACCTAGATTATACTCTGCCTTCGGTCTTCTTTGCCATTTCCCGATCTTCATGACTTTACATTTGGCAGGGTTAAATTCAAGGAGCCATTTACTGGACCAGGCTTGTAGCCTGTCTAGGTCTCTTTGTAGTCCTGCCTGATCCTCAACTGATTTTATTCTTCTCATTAACTTCACATCATCTGCAAACAGGGACACTTCTGAGTCTATCCCTTCCGTTATGTCATTCACATATACCAAAAACAGTACAGGTCCTCGGACTGACCCTTGTGGAACCCCACTCGTCACAGGTGCCCTCCCTGACACCTCGTCACGTACCATGACTCGTTGTTGCCTCCCTCTCAGATATTATCTGATCCATTGCAGTGCCTTTCCTGTTACGTGTGCCTGATCCTCTAGCTTTTGCATTAACCTCTTGTGAGAAACTGTGTCGAACGCCTTCTTGCAGTCCAAGAAAATGCAGTCTATCCACCCCTCTCTCTCGTGTCTTACTTCTGTTACCTTGTCATAAAACTCCAGTAGGTTTGTGACACAGGATTTTCCTTCCCTGAAACCGTGCTGGTTGTCGTTTATAAGCTTGTGTCTTTCTAGGTGCTCCATCACTCTCCTCCTGATGATTTTCTCCATGACTTTGCATACTATACACGTCAGTGACACAGGTCTGTAGTTTAATGCCTCGTGTCTGTCTCCTTTCTTAAAAAATTGGACTACATTTACCATTTTCCACACCTCAGGTAGTTGCCCAGTTTCAATGGAAGTGTTGAAGATTTTTGTTAGTGGCACACTTAACATCTCTGCTCCCTCTTTAAGGACCCACGGAGAAATGTTATCAGGTCCCACCGCTTTTGAGGTATCGAGTTCACATAACAGCTTCTTCACCTCCTCCTTGGTTGTGTGTATTTCATCCAGCAATTGTTGGTATACCTCCCTATTCTGAATTCCTGGCGTCCTTCCTGTCTCCTCTGTAAATACTTCTTTAAATCTCATGTTGAGCTCCTCACATACCTCTTGGTCGTTTCTTGTGAACTCCCCACCTTCCTTCCTCAGCCTAATTACCTGGTCCTTGACTGTTGTTTTCCTCCTGATGTGGCTGTACAACAGCTTTGGGTCAGACTTGACTTTTGATGCTATATCATTTTCGTATTGTCGCTGAGCCTCCCTTCTTACCTGTGCATATTCGTTCCTGGCTCTTCGGCTAATCTCTTTATTTTCCTGGGTCCTTTGTCTTTTGTACTTTTTCCATTCTCTAGTGCACTTAGTTTTTGCCTCCCTACACCTTTGGGTGAACCAAGGACTCGTTCTGGTCTTCCTGTTACTTCTGTTTCCCTTGGGGACAAACCTCTCCTCTGCCTCTTTGCATTTGGTTGTCACATATTCCATCATTTCTTTTACTGGTTTTCCTGCCAATTATCTCTCCCACTGAACGTCTTGTAGGAAGTTCCTCATGCCTGTGTAGTCCCTCCTTTTGTAGTTTCGTTTCTCCCTTCGTATTCCTGCTCCCCTCTCCACTTGTAGCTCAACTATATAATCAAATCGCAGAACCAAATGATCACTAGCTCCAAAGAGCCTTTCTTACGTGATATCCTCGATGTCCGAACTACTCAAGGTGAATACTAGGTCCAGTCTTGCTGTGTGTGTGTGTGTGTGTGTGTGTGTGTGTGTGTGTGAGTGTGTGTGTGTGTATGTGTGTATACTCACCTATTTCTACTCACCTATTTGTTGTTGCAGTGAGTCGATTCATAGCTCCTGGCCCCGCCTCTTCACAAGTCGCTACTAGATCCACTCCTTGCTCCAAGATCTTTATGTAAATTCTTCTTAAAGCTATGTATGGATCCTGCCTCCAATACATGACTCTCCAGATTGTTCCACTTCATTACAACTCTGTAACTGAAGAAATACTTCCTAACATCCCTGTGAGTCGTGTGTGTGTGTGTGTCTGTGTGTGTGTTGCCAGGAGCTGTAGATTAACACCCTCATGAGGCCCAGGAGCTGTACATCAACATTCTCATGAAGTTTTGCGTTGATTTTTCCCCCTTCAACACCGCATGAGTGTTAGCAAAAGTTTTTTAATAAACTTGCCAAATTGGCGTCTTCAAAGTCCAATTAAAAACTTTTTGTACTAAAGACACACCAACTTTGAAAGTCTGAAACTAATACAAAAAAAGTGCGTTCTTAAGATAGTGCACGGAGAACAACATTCCAATTTCTTCAATAAAATTCATAAATTGTCTCCTTCAGCGTCCTAAATTCTTCCTAACTTTCCACAAAGTGCGACATTTTGGTGTTTTTGAAGCAGACCAGAACAGGCAATTTGAAATTATCGTGAGCAAACACTAAGACAGATTTATACCTTTGAAGAGTTTCGAGAGTTTCACTACTCTCGGAGCCCGGCCATAGGCCAGGCTCGTCTGGTGCTTACCTGGTCAACCAGGCTGGTGCTGCTGGAGGCTCGCTGCCCCACATATCCACCACAGCCTGGTTGGTCTGGCACCTGGTGAAGATACTTGTCCAGTTTCCTGTTAAAGGCTTCTACACTTGTTCCAGCACTGTTTCTGATGTCTTCTGGTAAGATGTTGAATAACCTGTGACCCCGGAAGTTGATACATATTATTAGAAAACGTTTCTGTGCTGAGACCTTGATCACTTCTGACTTCCACTGGTCGATATTAACAGTGTATTTAGGTTGGAAATGAGGTGAGTGACACATAGTGACTTGCAAAAAAATGCATGTGATTTTTTTTTGAGATAAGGTCAGGTAGATAAGGTCACTTTAAACCAGTTTGTTGATATAAGTTATTAAGGTTTGTACCATCACTTGGAAACCGTTAAAGAATTAGACACGTGCAACATCTGGGTATCTTTACTTTGTAGACGTTTCGCCATCAATCGTATTGATAAAGCCACTGGATGGCGAAGCGTCTACAAAGTAAGGATACCCAGATGTAGCATATGTGTCTAAATTCATCATCTTGTCGGTAGTGTATACCATTCATACATATAAAAACAGTTATCTATAGAATTCCTGAAGGATGTTTTCGTGGGTCATCACCCTCTCTGCCCTGTCCCAGGTCAGGCCTCCTGGCGGATCTAGGCCTAAGGAACCAAGCTGTTACTACTGGGCCGCAAGCCGTCCAACTGACGGCAAGTTAGGAACTGATCTGAGGAACTAGTCAAGGTTTTCCTTGAAGCCAGCTAAACGATTCTTGGTAATACCCCTTATGTAAGGAGGTAAAGCGTTGAAGAGTCGGGGACCTCTGACACTCAGAGTTCTTTCTCTCCTATACCATTTATTTAATAAAAGTGGCAAATTGGGGCTGACACAGCCTAATAATAATGTCAATATTCTTCTCAATAACATTCACTAGCAATGAAAGTTTGAAGCCAAGCCGAAGAGTCATTCTCAGTTTATTGCACGGAAGATGCTGTCGAGGAAGAACTAAAAACATGAAACCTGCTATAGCTATCCCCTTTAGGAGGAATACCTGAAGATTTAAATGTGTGCTGCTGCAATGACTTCAGGTACTCGACGGTGCAGGTGCCTAACGAGGCTTCAGGTAACTATCTGCGAGCATCAATAGGAAAAATAACAGTGTGAGTAATTAGCACAGCACCTGTTTACCTCAAGCAAGCTAGCCTCAACCATCCGCCAATCAGTGTAGCGCTCAGTGATGAATCAATCAAGCTCTCTTGCCTAATTGATTGTTAGTCCAGTGATTACCTTTAAAAGCAAGTGGTTGGTGCGTTATGATCCCTTAATAGACTGGGCGATGGTGGGTTGTTATGTTGTAAGCCTTTAATGGTGGATAGTGGTGGTTCAGCAGTGATGTGCTTAGTAGAGTCGATAGTGGTGGTCGTCCAGCAGTGATGTGCTTAGTAGAGTCGATAGTGGTGGTCGTCCAGCAGTGATGTGCTTAGTAGATAGTGGTCGTCCAGCAGTGATGTGCTTAGTAGAGTCGATAGTGGTGGTCGTCCAGCAGTGATGTGCTTAGTAGAGTCGATAGTGGTGGTCGTCCAGCAGTGATGTGCTTAGTAGATGGTGGTCGTCCAGCAGTGATGTGCTTAGTAGATGGTGGTCGTCCAGCAGTGATGTGCTTAGTAGATGGTGGTCGTCCAGCAGTGATGTGCTTAGTAGAGTCGATAGTGGTGGTCGTCCAGCAGTGATGTGGCCAGTAGAGTGGATGTTCCTGGTCGTCCAGTATTGATGTGGTTATTAGAGTGAATGTTGGTGGTGGTCCGGTATTGATGTGTATCTGAAGCCTTGCTGGTCAAGGAAGGAGAGAGGAAGAAAGAAAGGGAAGAGATTAAATTAGATTTTGCCGCCAAAGCGGCTAGTTTACTGTAGCGCAAAAGCACATGGAGTCACAATAGGCCTAGGAACTAGGCCACAAAAAGGGTTAACAGAAGTATATCTGAATTTATATCTTCAGTTGAGTTATCTGTTACAAGGGAATTTAGGATATTTATTAATATCTGGTATCTAATTTTCATTAATGCGATATCTTGACATATCACATAGGTTATTATGCTATCTATATTCCTCAGTAAGTGGACAATTAAGCAGGGGCAGGGAGAGAGAGATAGAGACAGAAGACAGAAGGTGGAGAAATAAAATAATGGAGAAAGAAATAGAACTCGGACATGTCTAGTCATTTCATGGAATATTTCAACAATTAATTTCAGAAGAGCTGTAACGCCAGGAGATAATGCCAGCCATTGTATCGACATCAATGACCAGCCTGGCACCAAGTGTTGATGAGAGCAACTGTACCCACATCAACGCCTCCCTTCCCCCATCCCCCCCCCCCGATTCTTAAAACTTCATAGGCACGACTTTAATTTGAATGAGAAATAGAATCAACGTTAAAGTGAGGTGAATACTACATTCAGTACGGAGGTGAGAGTCGGTAATTAGGAGCAAGCTGCTAAATGAAGACTGGATGGCAGAGTGGACACTTAATTAAGACCAAACTTGTAGATCAACTTTGCAGACCAAACATGGACACCAACCATCCTTGTAGATCAACTTTGAATATCAGTCTAGTAGACCAGGCTAGGAGACCAACCTCGTAGATCAACTCGAGAATCTATCTAGTAGACCAAGTCTGAAGACTACCCATGTAGACTCAGTGGGAGAGTCAGCCTCAAGAACGTAGAAGAGGTGAGGGTATAAGTGAACACAACTACCGTGCAGGTAAGTGGTCCAGCTGAATAAAATTCCTGACCTAGAAACTGTGTGCTGGTGTCCGTGGCCAGTATTATAGATACCAATATCCTACAGATGGAAAACAAACAAGAAAATCATTAGGACCCCTATCTCCCCGCACCGCGGTTCAAACCCTCGTTCATTCTTCTGTTTAACTGTTAACTGTCGTCCAAAACCTTGGATTAACAGAGACACTCAAAATGATAACCTATGTGACATGTCAGGTTATCTTATTAATGAAAAATAAAACCAGATACTTTAGGCAAATATCATAAATTTGGTTGCAATAGATGGAATATATGTTGAAGATATATACCCAGATGTACTATTCTTAACCCTCTTGTGATCTGGTGCCCAGGCCTCTAGTGTATCTATGTGCTGCCGGCAACACCATGGATATGGGGTACACAATATACTAGCCACTACAGTTCACAGTAAACTAGCCGTATCAACGGTCAAATCTAAATCTTGATCCAAGGAATTGGAGCTGTTCTTAATATCCTTTTCTTGCCTGCTAATAATAATAATAATAATGATAGTGCAAAATAACATAGACTTCATTCAAACTATCTATCCAAAAATCTATTCAACTTTCAGTCTATCAATCGAACCATCCATCCAATCACGAATTCATCACTCTATCCTTCACTCCTGTCTATTCGTCTCTCTCTCTCTCTCTCTGTCTCTCTTTCTCTCTGTCTCTGTCTCTCTCTCTCTCTGTCTCTGTCTCTCTCTCTCTCACTCATAATTCCCTTGACACACCACTCGTGTTCAACATCTAGTATTCAATGCATAACCACTGCCTCACACGTTACATATTTACTAACACAGTCTTGCTGGAGCGTGTCCCCACACCCATACCACAGAGGCCAAAGACGCCCAAACGTATCTGACATTGTAGACACATAAGGCGGTGTTGGTGGCTCTCGTAGAGAAACAAACGTTATTTAAAATTATGTTTAAAATGCAACTTACTTCTGATATTTTAATAGCAACGATAATAATAATAATAATAATAATAATAATAATAATAATAATAATAATAATAATAATAATAATAATAATAATAATAATAATAATAATTATAGTAATAATAGTTTGATTCTGTCAGCAATGCAGCTAGTTTATTGTGTGCCCCATATCTATCATGTGGACGGAACGAAAGAGCATGCAAACAAGTATTAGTACTAATAAGAGTACTAGTGTACTAGTAGTAGTAGCAGTGAAACAGTCTTGGCAGCAAGATAAGCAGTGACACGCGTTACAGTGACGTTAGAGACTGTCAGTGAGGGGCAGTGATCAATCCAGGTCTGAGCAACAGTGGACTCCGCCACCTCCATCTCCAAGCTCAGTGAAATGGAATTGCAGTGCTCGGCGGCGCTGCCCAAACCGCACCAGTTGAATAGTTGACGTGATAGGAATGGCTTTTGGACGGCGAGGCTTTTGACCTCTTTTGTGCGCTGATAGATGGAGTGGTGAAGGTTAGTGTGGCTTAAACCAGGTGGCTAACTTGGGTTGACAGGGTTAAGATGTAATTTTCTGTGGCAAAGAGCTTCCCTTCAACCACCAAGAGATGGAAAATGCAAGAGCAACTATATATATATATATATATATATATATATATATATATATATATATATATATATATATATATATATATATATATATATATATATATATATATATGTCGTGCCTAATAGGTAAAACTGGTCAATTAGCAATATCTCATCTAAAATTAAGTCCTTTCTAAAATTTGCTTTTATACGTTTAAAGACATATTTTTTTTCATTTATGTTGATGTAAATGTTTTTAATTTTGAACCAAAAGAATCTTAGAAAACTTACCTAACCTTATTATAACAAGCGCAATTTAATTTAGCCTAACCTAACTAAATATATTTTAGATACTTTTACAATAATTTAATAATAAACAAACACAATGAAATATATTTTTTTCGTTAGGTTCAGAATGATTTTTGCGAAATTATTGCATACACAAATTTTCGCTTGTCTTATATGGCAAGAAGAGCGTTGCTATTTAAGCCAAAATAGCAAGTTTTACCTAATCGGCACGACATATATATCTTGTGCCGAATAGGTAAAACTTGCGATTTTGGCTTAAATAGGAACGTTCTTCTTGCCGAATAAAGCAAGCGAAAATTTGTGTATGTAATAATTTCGCAAAAATCATTCTGAACCTAACGAAAAAATATATATTTCATTGTTTGTTTATTACTAAATTTTGGTAAACTTACCTAATATATATTTAGTTGGATTAGGATAAATTAAATTGCAACCAAAATTAGGTGAATTTGGTGAGTACACAGTAGTACCCTGCCAGGTCTCCCCTCCCCCAGCCCCCACATGCTGAAGGCATGGTTCACCAACGCAGACTGATTAACGAATAAGTGTGAGAAGTGGCACGAAAGAATCACATAGGCATCACCAGACATCATAGCTCTCACGGAAACCAAGCTCACGGAAATGATAACAGACACAGACGCAATCTTCCCAACTGATTATCAAATCCTGAGGAAAGATAGAGGGGGGTGGAGGAATTTTACTGCTCACCATAAAACAGTGGAGTTTTTAGGAGTTAGAATGAGGGGACAGAGGGGAAACGAGGACTACATAGTAGAAGCACTTCAGACTGAGGGCTAAGATGATGGAGGTGGTACTGGAAAGTTTCATGCATCATCATGTTAGGGACACTATCTGAGAGGCAGAGGAAAGGATGAACCAGCAAGACTTTACCTCACAGTCACCTCCAGTAGTTCACACATTGAGGACATCAAATATGAAAGGTCCCTTGCAGCTAGTGATCACGTGGTCCTGATCTTCGAATACATTTTAGAGTTACAAGTGGAGAGTGAAGAAGCACGAGTAGGACGGGAAAAGCCAGACTATATAAGAAGGGACTACGCATAAATTATAAATTTCCTGCATGAGGTTCAGTGGGAAAGATAACTGGTGGGGAAATCAGTAAATGAATGATGGAATACATAACAAAATGCAAGGAGGCAGAGGACAAGTTCGTACCCAAGGGCAACAGAAACAATGAAAAGACTAGAACGAACCCTTGGTTCACCAACAGGTGTAGAAAGGCCAAAACTAAGTGCGCTAGAGAATCGAGAAAGTATAGAAACCAAAGGACTCAGGAAAATAACGAGATTAGTCGAAAAGCCAGAATCAAATGTGCACAAATAAGGAGGGAGGCCCAGCGGTGAAACGAGAATGACATAGTATTGAAAGCCATATCTGACCCAAAGCTGTTGAACAGCCACATCTGGAGGAAAATGATAGTCAAGAAGCAGGTAATCAGGGTGAGCAAGGAATGACTGGAGATCACAAGAAACAACCTAGAAGTATGTGAAGAAATATATTCAGTGAAGACAGAATGAACTCCATAAAGCCGGAATGATGGGGTACACCAACAAGTGCTAGACAAAATACTCACAACCAAGGAGGAAGTGAAGAGGCTGTTAAATGAACTAGATACCTCAAAGGCAGTGGCACCGGACAACATCTCGCTATGGGTCCTGAGAGAGGGAGCAGAAGTACCGTGAGTACCACTGACAACGATATTTAACACGTCTATCGAAACAGGGCGACTACCTGAGGTGTGGAAGAAAGCAAATGCAGTCCAAGTTTTCAGGAAAGAAGACACATAGACAGCATTAAACTACTGATTAGTGTCATTGAGAAGATTATCAGAACTGTGGTCGAACAACTAAAAAGGAATGAGCTTATATACGATAACCAGTGCCATCCCTCAGTCCTAGCGCTACTGCCCGCGGCGCTGGTGCTGGCCCAGGCCCAGCCCCCAGCCCCAGTGCTGACTCAGACTCAGCCCCCAGCCTTAGTGCCAGTCCAGACTCTGCTAGGGACTCTACCACAGTCACCACTAAAACTTTATATATACAACCATCATTGCACAAGACCATAGCCCACATTACAGATGTAGTGGAAGAGTCTTCTTCTTCTGGGGAAAGTAGTTCCCGGAAGCAGGACGGGGTGGCCCTGGCTTGGACACTGAGGACTATAGTGCAGTCCTAGAAACAGCACAAATTGAGAACACACCTACCAAAAATTCTACCCAACCAAAAGCGAAATTGTGAAAATTCTATGTTTGGAGCATCTGTAAGCATATAATATCAGGAAAAACAAATGGGTCATGCAACTCTGATTATTATTATTATTATAATCAAATAGAAGCGCTAAACCACAGGGGTTATACAGCTATGCAACTCTGAGCATCCCAAAAAATGTCGTGACCTCCTGTCTAAAGGAGTATGTCATTCTCCCTCCTGTAAATTCTTTCACCGAGAAATGTGCCACTCTTCGGTCCTCCAAAAACAGTGCTACAATACCAACTGCCCTGCATCCATCTAAAAGGGACCAGGAGGTAGAGACCTCGTAAGACAATAGTAGTTACAACAGTCCCACCCCAAGTGATTTTTTAGTGGCAGGAAACGAAGGATGAAATGGAAGGAAATAACAAAAATAGTCCACCACCTTGGACCCTTGTTGGACTGGAGGCACAGTCAGTGGCCCTCATGGCCCTCCAGAACCACAACTACTGATGCCAATAACAAAATCCCCCCAACAAACACAGAATGCAACCTCGTTTATATTTGCTAATAAACTATGGCCTTAAGCCATCCACTAACAACAAAATACCTTTTATCAGTGGACTTCTAGAGGAGTCAAATGTGATGCTTGCAGCCTTCACAGAGACCCACACAAAAGATCACTTTGACAATGATATGGATAAATGAGTACAACCTTTTAGATGCGACAGAAAAAACAGGTAACAAGGGGATGTTGGACTGTATGTCAAAGAGTCGCTCATCAGCACGGAGATGCTGAACACCACAAATGATGTAGTTGAAGTTCTAACAATAAAGATCGAGAACCAAAACCTACTTTTCGTGGTTATATATAAGCCAAAAGATGCAACCTCCCAACAGTTCAAGGAACAGCTACTGAAAATTGAGTACTGTCTGGAAAGCCTTCCAGCTCCATCCCCAAACATCTTACTGCTTGGTGATTTCAACCTAAGACATACAAAATGGAAGAATGTACCAATAATGTTATAGCAGAAACAATCCCTGGAGGCAGCGCAGATGAAAGGTCGCACACACATGAGCTACTAGATCTCTGTGATAAATACACCCTAAGTCAGCAGATAGTGGAGCCAACAAGACTGGAAAACACACCTGTCCTTATCTTCACAAATAATGATGACCTGGTAAGAAATATAACAATATCAAAAACAACTAATTCCGATCACAATCTGATCGAAGTTCAGACTTACATGCACGTGGGTCCTGACCAGTAAGAGACACGTAGCTGTGAAGGTGTCTTCACCAAATACAACTTCAACAACATGAACATCAACTGGGACCAGGTGAACCATGTCTTAAATGAAACATGTTGGGAAGATATCTTAAATAACATGGATCCAAACCAGTGCCTTGAAAGGATCAACTTCCTGGCAGCTGAAGT
>WNWK01008366.1:0-10000 GCA_009830355.1 Cherax destructor | reverse complement strand
GTGTGGAAGAGAAGAGCTTCTCTGTGTGGAAGAGAAGAGCGTCTCTGAGTGGAAGAGAAGAGCTTCTCTGTGTGGAAGAGAAGAGCTTCTCTGTGTGGAAGAGAAGAGCTTCTCTGTGTGGAAGAGAATAGCTTCTCTGTGTGGAAGAAGAGCTTCTCTGAGTGGAAGAAGAGCTTCTCTGTGTGGAAGAGAAGAGGTTCTCTGTGTGGAAGAGAAGAGCTTCTCTGAGTGGAAGAGAAGAGCTTCTCTGTGTGGAAGAGAAGAGCTTCTCTGAGTGAAAGAGAAGAGCTTCTAAGTGTGGAAGAGAAGAGCTTCTCTGTGTGGAAGAGAAGAGCGTCTCTGAGTGGAAGAGAAGAGCTTCTCTGTGTGGAAGAGAAGAGCTTCTCTGTGTGGAAGAGAAGAGCTTCTCTGTGTGGAAGAGAAGAGCTTCTCTGTGTGGAAGAGAAGAGCTTCTCTGAGTGGAAGAGAAGAGCTTCTCTGTGTGGAAGAGAGGAGCTTCTCTGTGTGGAAGAGAAGAGCTTCTCTGAGTGGAAGAGAAAGCTTCTCTGTGTGGAAGAAGAGCTTCTGTGTGGAAGAGAAGAGCTTCTCTGTGTGGAAGAAGAGCTTCTCTGAGTGGAAGAGAAGAGCTTCTCTGAGTGGAAGAGAAGAGCTTTTCTGTGTGGAAGAGAAGAGCTTCTCTGAGTGGAAGAGAAGAGCTTCTCTGAGTGGAAGAGAAGAGCTTCTCTGTGTGGAAGAGAAGAGCGTCTCTGAGTGGAAGAGAAGAGCTTCTCTGTGTGGAAGAGAAGAGCTTCTCTGTGTGGAAGAGAAGAGCTTCTCTGTGTGGAAGAGAAGAGCTTCTCTGTGTGGAAGAGAAGAGCTTCTCTGAGTGGAAGAGAAGAGCTTCTCTGAGTGGAAGAGAAGAGCTTATCTGTGTGGAAGAGAATAGCTTCTCTGAGTGGAAGAGAAGAGCTTCTCTGTGTGGAATAGAAGAGCTTCTCTGTGTAGAAGAGAAGAGCTTCTCTGTGTGGAAGAGAGGAGTTTCTCTTTGTGGAAGAGAAGAGCTTCTCTGTGTGGAAGAGAAGAGCTTCTCTGTGTGGAAGAGAGGAGCTTCTCTGTGTGGAAGAGAAGAGCTTCTCTGTGTGGAAGAGAAGAGCTTCTCTGTGTGGAAGAGAAGAGCTCTGTGTGGAAGAGAAGAGCTTCTCTGTGTGGAAGAGAAGAGCTTCTCTGTGTGGAAGAGAAGAGCTTCTCTGTGTGGAAGAGAAGAGCTTTTCTGTGTGGAAGATAAGAGCTTCTCTGTGTGGAAGAGAAGAACTTCTTTGTGTGTCAGAGAAGAGCTACTCTGTGTGGAAGAGAAGAGCTTCTCTGTGTGGAAGAGAGAATCTTCTCTGTGTGGAAGAGAAGAGCTTCTCTGTGTGGAAGAGAAGAGCTTCTCTGTGTGGAAGAGAAGAGCTTCTCTGTGTGGAAGAGAAGAGCTTCTCTGAATGGAAGAGAAGAACTTCTCTGTGTGGAAGAGAAGAGCTTCTCTGTGTGGAAGAGAAGAGCTTCTCTGTGTGGAAGAGAGAAGCTTTTCTGTGTGGAAGAGAAGAGCTTCTCTGTGTGGAAGAGAGGAGTTTCTCTTTTTGGAAGAGAAGAGTTTCTCTGTGTGGAAGAGAAGAGCTTCTCTCTGTGGAAGAGAGGAGCTTCTCTGTGTGGAAGAGAAGAGCTTCTCTGTGTGGAAGAGAAGAGCTTCTCTGTGTGGAAGAGAAGAGATCTGTGTTTAAGAGAAGAGCTTCTCTGTGTGGAAGAGAAGAGCTTCCCTGTGTGGAAGAGAAGAGCTTCTCTGTGTGGAAGAGAAGAGCTTCTCTGTGTGGAAGAGAAGAGCTTCTCTGTGTGGAAGAGAAGAACTTCTCTGTGTGTAAGAGAAGAGCTTCTCTGTGTGGAAGAGAAGAGCTTCTCTGTGTGGAAGAGAGGAGCTTCTCTGTGTGGAAGAGAAGAGCTTCTCTGTGTGGAAGAGAAGAGCTTTTCTGTGTGGAAGAGAAGAGCTTCTCTGTGTGGAAGAGAAGAGCTTCTCTGAGTGGAAGAGAAGAGCTTCTCTGTGTGGAAGAGAGCTTCTCTGTGTGGAAGAGAAGAGCTTCTCTGTGTGGAAGAGAGGAGCTTTTCTGTGTGGAATAGAAGAGCTTCTCTGTGTGGAAGAGAAGAGCTTCTCTGAGTGGAAGAGAAGAGCTTCTCTGTGTGGAAGAGAACAGCTTCTCTGAGTGGAAGAGAAGAGCTTCTCTGTGTGTAAGAGAAGAGCTTCTCTGTGTGGAAGAGAGAAGCTTCTCTGTGTGGAAGAGAAGAGCTTCTCTGTGTGGAAGAGAAGAGCTTCTCTGTGTGGAAGAGAAGAGCTTCTCTGTGTGGAAGAGAAGAGCTTCTCTGTGTGGAAGAGAAGAGCTTTTCTGTGTGGAAGAGAAGAACTTCTCTGTGTGGAAGAGAAGAGCTTCTATGTGTGGAAGAGAAGAGCTTCTGTGTGTGGAAGAGAAGAGCTTCTCTTTGTGGAAGAGAAGAGCTTCTCTGTGTGGAAGAGAAGAGGTTCTCTGTGTGGAAAAGAGTAGCTTCTCTGTGTGGAACGGAAGAGCTCTGCATGGGAGAGAAGAAATTCTCTCCCACGGAGGATCAACCAGGCTAGTGTGTCTAGCTTCTTATCTTACAAACGTCATAATATTTACCCGATGTGTTGAAGAGTAGTGAGTGAGTCAAAATAAGATTAGTGTTGTAGAGGAATTTACGTGTATGTGTGTGTGTACTCACCTAATTGTGGTTGCAGGGGTCGAGACTCAGCTCCTGGCCCCGTGTGTGAGTTAGTTACCATTTTGTCCTAGGCACATGTCGATTTGACACTAGTCCTGTTGTATGTATGTGTGTACTCACCTAATTGTACTCACCTAATTGTGGTTGCAGGGGTCGAGACTCAGCTCCTGGCCCCGCCTCTTCGCTGTCTGCTACTGGGTCTCTGCTCTCCCTGCTCCATGAGCTTTATCATACCTTGTCTTAAAACTATGTATGGTTCCTGCCTCCACTATATCTTTCTCTAGTCCATTCCACTTCCTGACTACTCTGTGGCTGAAGAAATGTTTCCTGACATCCCTTTGACTCATCTGAGTCTTCAGCTTCCAGTTGTGTCCCCTTGTTTCTGTGTTCCCTCTCTGAAACAACCTGTCACTATCTACCTTGTCAATTCCCCGCAGTATTTTGTATGTCGTTATCATGTCTCCTCTGACCCTTCTTTCCTCCAGTGTTGTTAGTCCTATTTCCCTCAACCTTTCTTCATAAGACAGACCCCTGAGTTGTGGAACTAACCTTGTCGCAAATCTTTGCACTTTCTCTAGTTTCTTGACGTGCTTGACCAGGTGTGGGTTCCAGACTGGTGCTGCATACTCTAGTATGGGCCTGACGTATACGGTATACAGTGTCTTGAACGATTCCTTGTTAAGGTAACGGAACGCTAATCTTAGGTTTGCCAGTCGCCCATATGCTGCCGCGGTTATCTGGTTGATGTGTGCTTCCGGAGACGTGCTTGGTGTTATACTCACCCCAAGGTCTTTCTCCTTTGATGAGGTTTGTAGCCTTTGTCCACCTAGCCTGTACTCTGTCAGCGGTCTTCTTTGCCCTTCTCCGATCTTCATGACTTTGCATTTGGTGGGGTTAAATTCGAGAAGCCAGTTGCTAGACCAGATGTCAAGCTTGTCCAGGTCACTTTGAAGTCCTGCTTGGTCTTCATCCGATGTGATTCTCCTCATTAATTTCACATCATCTGCGAAAAGAGACACTTCTGAGTCTATCCCATCCGTCATGTCATTCACATATAGCAAGAATAGCACTGGTCCTAGGACTGACCCCTGCGGTACACCGCTCGTCACAGGCGCCCACTGTGATACCTCATCACGCACCATGACCCGTTGTTGCCTCCCTGTGAGGTGTGTGTGTGTGTGTGTGTGTGTGTGTGTGTGTGTAACGAAACACTTCGAAATGTTTCGGCCCCGCCGGGAATTGAACCCGGACCCTCCGTGCGTGAAGCAAGAGCGCTAGCCACTATGCCATCGGGGCGTGTGTGTGTGTGTGTGTGTGTGAGTATGTGTGTGTGTATGTGTGTGTGTGTGTACTCACCTAGTTGTACTCACCTAGTTGTGGTTTCAGGTATCGGTTCATAGCTCCTGGCCCCGCCTCTTCGCTGGCAGGCACTAGGTCACTCTTCCCTCTCTATGAGCTTTATCATATCTCTTCTTTAAGCTATGTATGGATCCTGCCTCCACTACATCACTCCCCAGACTATTTCACTTCCCGACAACTCTGTGACTGAAGAAATACTTCCTAACATCCCTGTGGTTCATCTGAGTCTTCAACTTCCAACTGTAACCCCTTGCTGGTTTGCTCCATCTCTGCAGCATCCTGTCTCTGTCTACCTTGTCGATTCCTCTCAGTATTTTGTATGTCGTTATCATATCATCCCTATCTCTCCTGTCCTCCAGTGTCGTCAGGTCGATTAACCTCTCCTCATAGGACATACCCCTTACCTCCGGGACCAGTCTAGTTACAAATCTATGCGCTTTCTATAGTTTTATTACGTGCTTGGCTAGGTGTGGGTTCGAAACTGGTGCTGCATACTCCAATATGGGCCTAACGTACACAGTGTACAAGGTTCTGAACGATTCCTTAGTAAGATGTCGGAATGCCGTTCTTAGGTTTGCTAGGCGCCCGTATGCTGCAGCAGTTTAATTGGTTGTTGAGCGCCTCAGGAGATGTGAGCGGTATTACACTCACCCCAAGATCTTTTTCCTTAAGTGAGGTTTGTAGTCTTTGGCCCCCTAGACAGTACACCGTCTGCGGTCTTCTTTGCACTTCCCCAATCCTCATGACTTTGCACTTGGTTGGGTTGAACCCAGGAGCCAGTTGCTGGACCTGGCCTGCATCCTGTCCAGATCTCTTTGTAGTTCTGCCTGGCCCTCGTCCGATTGGAGTCTTCTCATCAACTTCACATCATCTGCAAACAGGGACACTTCGGACTCTATTCCTTCCGTCATGTCATTCACAAACACCAGAAACAGCACCTGTTCTAGAACTGACCCCTGTGGAACCCCACTCGTGACAGGCGCCCACTCTGACACCTCGCCACGTACCTTGACTTGCTGTTGTCTTCCTGACAATTATTTCCTGATCCATTGTAGTGCATTCTCTGTTATCCCTGCCTGGTACTCCAGCTTTTGCACTAATCTCTTGTGTGGAACTGTGTCAAACGCCTTCTTACAGTCCATGAAAATGAAATCAATCTACCCCTCTCTCTCTCTTGTCTTACTGCTGTCACCCTGTCATAGAACTCCAGTACGTTTGTGACAGGATTTCCCGTACCTGAAACCGTGCTGGTTGTCGTTGAAAAGCTCATTCCTTTCTAGGTGCTCCAACACTCTTCTCCAGATGATCTTCTCCATGACTTTGCATACTATACATGTCAATGAAACTGGTCTGTAGTTTAGTGCTTCATGTCTGTCTCCTTTTTTTAAATATTGGTACTACGTTTGCTGTCTTCCATACCTCAGTTAGTCGCCCTGTTTCGATAGATGTGTTGAAAATTGTTGTTAGTGGTACATATAGCGCCTCTGGTCCCTCTCTCAGGACCCATGGAGAGATTTTATCCTGTCCCATTGTCATTTTCCTCCTGATGTGGCTGTACAAAAGCTTCGGGTCAGATTTAGCTTTCGCTGCTATGTCATTTTCGTATTACCGTTGGGCCTCCCTTTTTACCTGTGCATATTCATTTTTGGCTTTACTACTTCTTTCCTTATTCTCCTGGGTCATTTGCCTTCTATACTTTTTTCAATCCCTAGTGCACTTGGTTTTGGCCTCTCTACACCTTTGTGTAACCAAGGGCTCACCCTGGCCTTCTAGTTATTTCTGTTACCCTTGGGTACAAACCTCTTCTCAGCTTCCTTGCATATTTTTGACACATATTCCATCACCTCGTTTACTGACTTCCTAGCCAGTTCTCTGTCCCACTGAACCCAGTGCAGGAAATTCTTCATGCCTGTGTAGTCCTCTCTCTTGTAGTTTGGCTTCATTTGTCCTGCCCTTCCTGCTTCCCTCTCCACTTGTAACTCTACTGTGTATTCGAAGCTCAAAACCACGTGATCACTGACCCCGAGGGGTCTTTCGTATGTGATGTCCTCAATATCTGCTCTACCCAAGGTGAATATTAGGTCGAGTCTCGCTTATTCATCCTCTCCTCTCTCTCTGGTAGTGTCCTTTACGTGTTGGTGCATGAGATTTTCCAGTACCACCTCCATCAACCTAGCCCTCCACGTTTTTGGTCCCCATGTGGCTCCAGGTTTTTCCAGTCGATTTCCTTGTGGTTGAAGTAACCCATATTCAACAGCTTTGCCCTGCTCGCATGAGACCTTCTGGCCACTTCAGTCAGTGTGTCAACCATTGCTCTATTACTCTCATGATACTCTTCCCTTGGCCTCCTGCTGTTCTGTGATGAGCTATACATCACTGCAATTACCAAATTGGGACCTCCAGACTGAAGTATTCCAATTATGTAGTCTTTTGCTTCTTCTCTGTCTCCTCTCTCCAGCTTGTCAAACTCCCATCGGTTTTTGATTAGCAGTACCACTCCTCCACGCCCTCTGTCTTTCCTAAGGATCTGATATCCCGTTGGAAAGATGGCATCTGTTATCATTCCTGTCAGCTGGGTTTCTGTGAGAGCTATGATGTCTGGTGATGCCTTTTTGACTCTTTCGTGCCACTCCTCCCACTTATTCGTTATTCCATCAGTGTTGGTGTACCATACCTTTAGTTTCCTTTCCACCACTATGTTCTGGGGGGCCTGTGAGTGTGGGGAACCTGGCAGTGTGTCGTGTTATTCTACAGTGTAGTGTGGTGGGGAGCTGTTAGTGTAGATTGTGATTTGTGTTTGGATAGGGTGTTTGGTTGTGGGGTTCTAGGGGTGGTTCTGTGTGTGCCTGCACTTGTTGCTCTGCCCTGCTCTTTTTGTCCTTTGCTGTTTCTGTCCTTGTCTCTCCTCCTAGCCCATTTCTCTTCTGTGTCCTCTCCCTCAGTTGCTGTCGTTCTGATCTTGTCCTGTCTCGTTCTAGGAACACCCTGCTGTATGTTGACGATTCCTTCAGACGTGATTTCTCTTGCAGGATCCTGTTTCGCACCGTTTCTGTCTTGAAAATCAACTTGACCAGCCGGTTTCTGCCCTTTGAGTGCCCCTCAATTCTCTGAAAATTTACTATCTCAGTCATGTCCTCCTCGCCTATTTCTTTGATGATGTTTTCCATCTCCCGTTTTTCTTCCTGCCATCTTTCATTGTGTGTACTCCATGAATAAACACTGACTTCTCCCTCTCCCCCTCCCATTGCCTTTCCCACAGTGTCTCTGGGTCCCATTTGTACATGGCCATTGTATCCTTTATTTTCTCCTGAAGCTCTTGGTGGTATGGTCGTGCCTCTGCATAGGACCTATCCCCCTCTGCGCCTTCTCCCCTCTTCCATGCTGCTATCCCAGCCCCCAACTGCCCTTTCCTTCATTCCTCGGCCCTCCTTGATGTCTCCTTCCTTTCCATTTGGCTCCTCTTGGCAATAGCCCTGTAACACACTTCAGCCTATTTTCCTCATAGTCTAGGGCCCTTATCCTGGCTTCTGCGGTTTCGGCTTGTGACTCCCATTTCTTCCTCTCCACCTCCATCCTCTTCTCCATTTTCGCCAAAAACTCTGCCTCCATCATCGTCTCCATTTTTGCAGAACTCTCACCTAGTTTGCCCTCCCACTATTGTTCCATCCTATTACATTGCTCCTCCATCCATTCTTCTTTACCACAGCCATTTTCCTCTGATCCTCTGAGCCTTCGACTTCCATTCTCAGCCACTTTCTTTTGTGTGTGTGTTTGTATGGGACATATAGGATATCTACAGTTTATTAAGTGACCTTACAAAATCAATTGATCCTTCACAGACAAGTGTCATTCACAAACAAGTGTTCCTTCACAATAAGTGTCGACACAGACAGACGTACGCAGGTGCTGTTACTCCTGGAATCAATACAATAATATCATCCTTGAGACTTGTCTTTACTTGTCACTAACAACTACATTTCTCAGTACAATTTTTTTTGTCAGGATTTGTCACATTTATTTGATACATTTATTTAACTACAATTTGTGTCAATATTTCGTTTCGAAGTCCCGAAAAATACTGAATAATTTGCAAGCGTTAATTACGCATAACTAACAAACACACACAAACACAGACGACCTGACGACACTGGAGGACAGGAGAGATAGCGGGGACATGATAACGACATATAAAATACTGAGAGGAGTTGACAAGGTGGACAGAGACAAGGGAACACAGTTGGAAGCTGAAGACTCAGATGACTCACAGGGATGTTAGGAAGTATTTCTTTAGTCACAGAATGGTCAGGAAGTGAAATAGTTTGGGAAGCGACGTAGTGGAGGCAAGGTCCATTCATAGGTTTAAGAAGAGGTATGATAAAGCTCATAGCGCAGGGAAAGTGACCCAGTAGAGGCCAGTGAAGAGGCGGGGCCAGGAGCTATGAATCGACCCCTGCAACCACAACTAGGTTAGTACAACTAGGTGAGTACAGATACACACACACACACACACATACGCATACACACACACGCACACGCGCGCACACACACACACACTCACACACATAAAACTAGAGAAAGTGCAAAGGTTTGCAACTAGACTGGTCCCGGAGCTAAGGGGTATGTCCTTCGAGGAGAGGTTAAGAGAAATCCACCTGACGACACCGGAGGACAGGAGAGATAGGGAAGATTTGATAACGACATACAAAATACTTAGAGGAATTGAAAAGGTGGACAGGGCTCGAATGTTTCAGAGATGAGATACAGAAACAAGGGGCCACAATTGGAAGCAGAAAACCCAGATGAGTCATAGGGATGTTAGGAAGTATTTCTTTAGCCTTAGAGTTATCAGAAAGTGGAATAATCTGGAGAGTGAAGTAGTGGAAGCAGGTTCCAACCATAGCTTTAAGAAGAGGTATGATAAAGCTTATGGAGCAGGGAGAGAGTGAATTAGTATCGACCAGTGCAGAGGTGGGGCCAGGAGCTATGAGTCGACTCCTGCAACCACATATAGGTGAGTACACACAAACATAACACACACACACATACACACACAAGCACACACACACACACACAAACATACACACACACACATACAAACACATACACATACTCACACACACACACACACACTGGAGAAATATTTCCAGTAAATGGGCTATCTCTCAGCTCTTTAAGCCCCCCCCCATCAGCCCTCTGAGAGACTTTGCCCTCCCAGAAGGGGCTAGTGGAATCTTCCTTCATTGCAAACAGCTTTATGAAAAACATATATATGTAGCATAGCATCACGTGGCACGCCTTCCTCTCCTTGCTAGAGTTCCTGATCAACACATGAGGTTAAAAAAAAGTAATGACTCTTTTCTCCATAGCAGGAAAATTAAGGAAAAACCTGCAGCCTTTATCTACAAGTTGGGACTATTACGAATTCTAGTCTATAGCTAGATACCAAGAAACCTTCCCGCTTGTGTTAAATACTTTTGTAATGTGTAGTAAGGAAGAGATATGAAGCTGAACTCAGCGGTTCTTTTGTGTAGAGGGTGACTTGTGGGCGCCTGGGTAGAGTGACATGCTAGGTTGAATTCAGATATCAGAGCGTGAACACACGTCACAAATCTCCTTCTGAGAACAAAGAAAATAATGACTTTGTGCAGTAAACTCTGAAATGCTGTCAATCTCTATTAGGAAAACTATTGTTAAAAAGAAACACGAGTGTATCATCCATGGTAAAATCCCGATTAGTATAAAGTTTGTGTCGTGGTATACGTTCAGATGTTATGAACAAAGGACAAGATATCAAACTATCGAAAAAACTTACCGACGTGACTCCCTATCGACGAGTGAGGACATAACTACGCATCTGTAGCAGCCTACTCAAGACATCAATACCGGGGTCAAACTT